>CAUYPK010081575.1:0-39644 GCA_963574355.1 Loris lydekkerianus
TCCTTCATTGTTTTCATCATGTGTATTCTAAATTCCCTTTCTGTCATTCCTAACTTTTTTTATAGGTGGAATCCTCTGCAGTAGCTACCTCATGGTCCCGTGTAGTGGTTGATCTTGTCTGTTTATTCATGTTGCCTGGATTTTTCTGCTGATTTGTTCTCATGAGTGATTTCTTTTATCTGTTTTATTGACCTAATTTTCCTTTCACTTCCTCTTGCTCTTTAAGTTCCCATGCCCGTGGAAGCTGTCGGTGGGATTAGACTGATCAAATACATGTGAGCACTTGCTGGTTTTCCAGCAAAACTCCTCTTGGAGTCCAGAAGTCTCTCACTGACTCCCTGTATCCTCAAAGGGATGATTATAGGCAGATCCCACCAGCCAGGGATACTGGAGTCTTATTTCCCCATACTCACGGTGCCCAGATGCAAGGAACCTATTATTCGGCCGTCATGTTCGCCTCTGGTCTTCACATTTTCTCAAGAAGAATAGTCTTTTCAAAATATTATACTAGGAAAACTTCAAATCTTGCTCAAATGCTACCTCTTCAATCTGTACTGTGTGATGTTTTGATTTATGTATACATTGTAGAAAGATTCAGTCAAACTAATTAACATATCCACTTCCTCACCAACTGATTTTTTTGTGTGTAATGATAATAAATCTATTCTTTTAGCAATGTTGAAATATATAATTAGGTTATTATTATTATTTTTCATTAAATTATAGCTGTGTACATTAATGCAATCCTGGAGTACAATGTGCTGGTTTTATATATAATTTGAAATATTTTCATCAAACTGGTTAACATAGCCTTCTCACCATGCATGGCAATAGATTTAGATGCACTAATACTCATAATGTGAAGTGGAGATGGCTTGTTTTGAGTATCTTAATCACTGGAATGAACTGGAGAAACAGGAATGCCAATCACTTGATTATACTGACACCTTAATATGAGAGAGATTCAAGGAAGAAAAAAACCCTCTAAATCATGCACAAAATATTTAATCGGCATTATTATGAGCATATTGACCTCATTGTACAAATGTTTATCCTACCCATTTATACAAATATTTATTGAATATCTGTCATGTCCTAGGGCTCCATATTAGATACTTATGGCACAAAGTTCCTCCTTTCCAAAGGCTTCAGTCTCATGACCAAGTATATAATTATTGTTTGATTCATCTTAAATTATTTTCATATCATATGAAAATACCATTAACCTTTTAATTCATTTTGAATTTTTCAAAAAATACATAAAATGCACTCACTTTGCAAAACAATTATGAGACAAAAGGCTCTCTCTCCCTTGAGTCATTACTCTCACCAATCTCAATCCCTTTCCTGTTAAATCTATGTGTGTATCTTTCCAGACATTTTTAAATGTAGTCACATATATGCGTTATATATAACATTATAGTCTTTGCTTTATATATAGCATCATAGTCTATGTATCTTTGTGCATCTTGCTTTTTTCCCTTGAAAATATGACTTGAAGAGCTTTCTAAGCTGGTATGCATATCTCTATATAATTTTATTGCTATGTAAAATTCCATAAAATGAATGGGCCAATAATTTATTTGGCCATTTCTCTATTGACAGATATTTAGCCTGTTTCCAATTTTACTAACTCTTTTATAACGTTCCTGCAAGTTGGAGTTTAGAAATCTTTTATTCTTTTCTCATCCATTTATTCACCAAGTGCCTATTTATAATTTCATGAAATCTATTGTTGCATGGAAGGATTTGCGAAGTGCCTAGAAATTACATACCTTTGTGGCATACTTGCAGTAGAATGACAAGAGTTGAAACTGGTCCCTCTGGATAGGGTGGGAGTTCCTGAAAACTGATGAAAAGATCTACAGTGGAGAAAATATCAACAATGAGATGTGTTGATTTGGATAGTCCCCTGGGAGGTCATTTCAGAACTCTTCCTTCCAGAGCAAACATTTGCATTTCCTCTTAGTTTCTATTATAATAATCTCCAAATGGCCACACCTTTGAAGAAGAGAGAGCTTGAAGGGAGGAGTTTCTTGCCTTTTCCTGAGTGCTGTGTTACAGACAGTGTGAGAATTTAAGTGTTAGGTGTCTGCTAGTGTTCATTATAAAGGTGGCAGAGTGTCTTACTTTTGACAGATGGCAAATCATTGGGGAACCTTTCAGGAACACAGCTTCACTAGGCACCAACTTTTGGCAAGGAGTTAAAATTGCATGATGAAAGAAGCACAGTGAGCAGCCACTGAAGCTACTCCACGTTAAGTCTGGTAGTAGGGAAGAATTTCATACTGCATGGCTAATAGTCTGTAAGTGCCATCTCCCAGGCTCCTGTGGCTATCCATATGCAATGGTAACAAACTCCTTTACTGCTGGAAAAACAAGTTACTCTATCCAACAGGCCTGCATTGTAAGACATTTGAAAGCTCTTTCAAAGACAATAGAACATGTTACGGTATAGGTCAGTTTCTTCTTCATTCCCTCATCCACAGCTCAGCTCTACTTAGGATCACATCTAGCCCCATTAAATATAATAGCTAGTTGGCACAAAATTACAATTCATCAAAGAGTACAATGCAAACATCAACATTCCCAAGGTAACCAAGTTATTACCCTGGGCTGGCTCAATTTGTCTTAGTCTTACCCCCATTCAGGAAGAATGGTTGGGCCCTGACTCTTCTTTGTTTAACTACTTCCTTTCATTAAGGCTGAAAATGTGTTTCTGTAGTATAAAAAACTTTGCTTTCAACAGACAGTTGAGTTTGCTGGGATTCTAGAGGAGAGGCAAAAAGGCTCCCTCTCTCTTACTGTCTCACTTCAGTTTTGATTAGACCTGCCAGAATTTATTTTTCATTTTGGGTTTGAGGGTTACATCTTATTTTTTAATGTTGAGCAGAGCCACCTAGAAGCAGGCCTGGCCTGGGATCCAGAAGAATCCAGTGTAGTCCCCTTTCTATCAACCATGTGTGCACAAGCTGATCATTGAAACTGGCTCTTGTTTTTCTCTTTGATAAAATGAGAGTTGCTCAAGAGATTTCTGTGGTTCCTTTTAGCTCTATGATTCTAGTAGTAAAATCAACAATCCTGTGAGGGGAAAACACTGACAAATACCAGATTCAGAGTGGATTGGGAGAGGTAGTATGGTTGCAGAACTGCCTATTTTGTTTTCAACTACTTGGAATTATCCTGAAAATGCAAATGTGAAGAAAGCAAGAGAAGCAGAGTTCCTAAGCCCAAGGAGCTTGTAGTCTATTCTAGTGTGTCTCAAATTCATCTAACAGAATGGTAAAGATACAGACTTCTAGACACTGCCTTCAGATTTCCTGGTTAAGGAGATATGGCATGGGGCTTAGAAATTTGTATTCTTATTAAGCTCTCAGGTGTTGCTGCTGCTGCTATTCTGAGCACCATACTTTGAGACCAGGCTTCTTCTTGCACCAAGATACTCTCACTGCTTTCTGCCTAACATTGGAAATTGTATTTATTGTTGTCCACTAAATAGAATGATGAATAATAACATTTATCATTGTTATTGGCAAAGTGGAAATGTAACTCTTTTATGAATAGATCCTTAGGAACAACTGCACCATAGTAGAATGTCATTCATGCATAGATTCTAATTAAATTTCCCTTGAAGTCAGCATTTCTTGATTTAATCTACTTATACCTTTTGGACATTTAAGAAACCTCCAGTGCTCTCAAAGCTACTGAAAGTGTTCTAGACACTGGGGCTAAACCACTGACCTTTCCCAAGATCCCAAAATCCATGGAATTATTAAGAAACTTCCTCACTTCCATTGCATTTATCAAAGATGAGGCTTTAAAATATTGCAGGTAAGTTACACTGATTGTGCTACCTACCTCATGTAGTCTTTCACAACCATTTGAACTGTTCTTTGTTCATGCAAAGAAACTACAACATAAACAAACAAAAAGGTAGAGGTGAATTAATTTTCTTTTATCCTGTAGAAAATCTTCTCATCCCCAATCCAAACAATGTAGAATTGATTCTATATCCAAAGATGTATTGGTATGAACTACAATGTGTCTCTGTGGTGGGCAAGACAGAATACAATTAATGGACAACTTTGTGACAAGTGCTTGAAGAAATGCACTTGCTCAATAAAGAGGGAAGTCAGTGGCAAGAAGTGGTACTTGTTCTGGATTTTTAAGAATGGGGAGAATTTGATAGATGGAAAAAAGGCACTGCCCTTAGGAAGAGAAAAATGTTATTTATAGAAAGTGCAGATCACAGTGCTAGGGATAATGTGATTAGCTCATAGGGCACTTTGGGAAGCTTTCTTGCATTACGCAAAGTTGAGGAACTAGGGGAAGGTTAGGCAAAAGAATATAAGAAGGACCCAGTGTTTATTGAATATCATCCAGTCATTTGTATCATCTAATTCTTCCAATAGTGCTACAATTAGAACTTACCCTCATTGTTCCTATTAGAAACTGTGATTTACAGAAATTTGGAAGTTTAGTAATGAGTCCATGATTATACAGCCAAAAGACACATATATAGAAATTTATTAGTCCTTTATTATTGATTATAGCAGTAATAGTTACTATTTATTTAGAACAAACTTTATGCAAGTTAATATACTAGGCATGGTACATGCACAATCTCTTCTAATTTTCACAATAAATCCATGAGATAGGTATTATTAATCTCCACTAAATGTAGAGGAAATTGAGACTCAGAGACATTAAATAATTTTCTCATGGCCAGTAAGATACTACAATTTATTTTAATTTATTGTTTTTCTGTCATACCACACTATCAACAGAATGGTCTATAGCTTATTTTAAAGCTAAAAGGAAGAGTTTGTATGTAAGTGTTAGAACAAGGAGATCCATGGAAGATTTTGAGCAAACAAGTAAATGAGAGAAAGATGACACTGAATGCATCTGAATGACTGATAGTGGCACTGAGCATAGAATAGAGGAAAGAAATATTGGTTATCCTTGAGGCTGATTTAGGGGTCATTGCAATATTAGGATCATGTGTTATGATAAAACACATGGCTAACATCTGTAGAATGTTCAAAATATAGCCAAATTCCTCAGAAGTTTCACCAGTCTTTTCATTGCCTCTCACCTGTGGCTCTCCTGGGTGCAAATGTGTGACATGTATAAAACTTGAAGTGTTGCTGCCCTGTACATCCATGAGAACATAAAGTTTTTACCATAAGAAATACAATACAGGTTGGAAGGAATTTTGCAAAAATAAATCTGACTGATTTAAATATATGAAAGAATGATGAACATAATAAAGGGCCAGAGTTCTTATCTCTGTACAGAGTCTATGAATAGATCTCAAGGAATCTGTGAATTTGTCTCTAAGTGCCAAATTTTGGAAATGGAGATAGGAATATATGTACCCATGATTTTCAGAAAAATTTAAAAAACTCAGTGGACCTTACCTAAAGCCAAAAAAAGAAAAAAAAAAAAAGAAAGAAGGAAGGAATGAAGAAAGGAAGGAAAAAAGGAAGGAAGGAAGGAAGGAAGGAGAGAGAGAGAGACAGAGAAAGAAAGAAGACTAAAACAAAGCAAAACTAAACTGAAGAAATAACACTAGGCTAGAAATCTAGAGACTTAAGATGTGTTACTGTGGTGTGAATGAATGGCATATCCTTTGCTAACTCTGAATCTAGGATACATGATTCCACTTTAAAGAGGTAGTGAGAGAACAGATATACAGATATGTTGCCCTACAAAATAATTAGAACTCTGTCACCATAAGAGACAGATAAGGTAAGAAATCTAAATCTATTTTTGAGGTTTAAATACAGAGTGGAAATACATATGGCCTCTATGCTACCACTGGCAATGCAGACATCATTAATCAATTGCATCACTTTCCCATCACATCTTCAGACTAATTAGACTTCAGACTAATCATCCAACTAATTAGAATTATCACAAAAGATTAAGTTACTGACCATCCTTTGTTTATAAAACACTTCATGGGTGTGTTTTTGAGAAGAATAGAATAAGCATGGGTATGTATCTAAAATTTAAAAGCTAGTAACATGAAGTGAATATATAACTACTTCATAAAACATTCCAGGGAGTCACTACCAAAAATGGAATACCAGAAGAGTTCCAGTACCATATGAAATCTTTTACAAAACTCTACTAAGTTAAACAGATAGAAAAGAGAGCTGTTCTGCATGGAGTGTTCTTCCCTTTAGCTATTCCTTCACCCTAGGAGACACCTTCAGGATCCAGACCTTATAAACTGTCAATTATTCAACACACAAGACTCTCAGTAGGCAGACCTGGCTAATTCACTGCTGCACTCTTGCTCAGTGAATACAAATCAATCTCAGAGCTTCTCAAACGTATAACATCACTGCCAATTGATTGAAATTGTCACAGAAGTGAAAGCCTATTTGCTACCTTTTCAATCATGTCATCATGTCATGATGCAAGCACAGTATAATTTTTAGGCACTCATGTTGTAATAACTTGATACCATGATGAATTAAATAAGTTGCCCAAATGAAGATAAAATTAATATTTATAATTTTAAGTATTTTTTTCCATTTCTCCCTGCCCCCTTCCTACCAGCACCAATTCTATGCACTATGTTGCATGCAACTCACAAAGCAAGACTTCATTTGTTCTTGGTTTAGCTTATCCGGATAATTCTGGAGCATTTCTGTCACCTATTGTCTCCTAAAACATTCTACAGTCCTAGGTCATGTGGTAGCATATTCTGCTAGTACCGATGCTCTTGCTTCACTTTGGTCTTTTCTGCTTGCCTGCCTGCTATTGCCCTGGATTTCCTGGAATGTGTGATTAAATGTGTACATCCAGGCTGGGATCTGGTGTTGTAGCCACCATGAATTGTTCAAACCATCAGAGCAGAAATGATCCATTTTCAGACATTGATGAGAAAAGCTCAGGCTTGCTGAGTTCTCAAACACCCTGTCATTGTAGAAAATCAAGTCATCTAAGGCCAGGTGTGGTGGCTCATGCCTGTAATTCTAGTGCTCTGTGAGGCTGAGGTGGGACGATCACTTGAGATCAGGAGTTCTAGACCAGTCTGAGCCAAAGCAAGACCCTGTCTGTACTAAAAATAGAAAATTTGCCAGGCTTGTGGCAGGGTTCTATAGTCCCAGCTACTCAGGAGGCTGAGGCAGGAGGAGTACGAGGTTGCTCTGAGCTAGGCTGAGGCCATGGCACCTTAGTCTGGGTGCTACAGTGAGACTCTATCTAAAAAAAAAAAAAAAAAAAAAGAAAAGAAAATCAAGTTATCCAGAATTTGCAGTCTTCACCCGGGGGGCTTCTTCATGGGATTCTAGTACCCAAACAGATCTAGTAGCCACAGTCCAGGGACCACACCCCTCTGTCTGCTGTTGTTTAATAACAATCGGGTTGCCAGGAAATGTAGGTCCTCTCCAAGAGAAAAAGAAATCCCTAAAGGTAACATGTTTTCCTAGGGATGTATAAGAGGAGCCAGCTTGGTCTCTTACAGGGAGGAGGAGGGAAGTTCTTGTCTAATGACAACATACATGAAAGCCTTATACAGCTTTAGAACCAGCTGTGGAAAGGGCCTCTCACTTGCCACCACACAGCCAGCACCCTGCAAGGTCAGCCATCACTGACAGTTAGGGGCTCTCCCTACCTGAAGCCCATCCTCCTTGATGTACAAATATAGTATGTATATTCTTTCCCAGATGCCTGTACTTTTTCTTCTTCATCTTGATGAAAATGACACAAATGTCTATCCACAGCCAATATATTCAGACATATTAATAATAACCTTTTCTGCAGCTGAGCTTAGATTTTGGAGAAAACCAAGGCAAAGAAAGCTGATACGATTTTTTAAACTCACAACATAAGCCTCATTTTTAAAATTGTGACAAAATTATTAACTATTGTTTAGGTTTACTGCTTGATTTCCACCTTACATTCTAGCCCCCTTGGTCCCAGGAGACTGAGTGGCATTTTGACAGTGTTACTGCGTGTTTGCTGCCTGATCACTGCGGAAGCAGCGACTGGCCTTTCCAACATTTGAACTCAGGCAGTGGAAAGTCAGGCAGCTGGTGAAGTATTTCATTATCCCTTTCCTGTTGGAGGGTTACTTTGCTTTGGTTTCCCATTTTGCTAATGTGTGAGGTCAACTTCCCACGGCCTTAGGATGGGTTTGTCAGGGTTAGGTGCTGCTTCCCTTTCCTGTTTCCAATAAAGAGGTGCAAGCTGGTGGCCCAAAGTGTGCCAGTTCTTGCGGGGACTGGAATGTCTGAACTTTCCCTAAAACTTGGATGAGCCGGCAGCACTGGCCCAGGTATGTTCAGGGCAGGGGTCTGTTGAAGGCAACGTGCTCTTAACTGCTCTGCCTTCTCTTTCCTGCTGCTTCCTTCATTTGCAATCACCTGCCTTGGTTCCAGAAACTCATGAGTCTCCTGCCTCTAAATCAGAGCAAGAATCTCACACTCAGGCAAGGCTACAGCCAATGGACAAACTTCTCCTGTATCCAGATTCCTCCCACGTGTCTATAGACCCCAGGTGTGAGGCTGCTCCAGGGAAAAGGTGGGTCCTCACATGTGTGACTGTTTCCCCGCACAGAGCTCTGCTCACAGGTCTTCCTCAATTCCACATTCACTTCTCTAGTGGCTGGTCTTAATATTTCCTTCATCATTTTCCCCTCCAGGATACCATTGTTAGGTTTTTAAAATTAGATTTTACTCTCTAAAAGCATTTGGTGATGGACAAAGATTAGAAAAAAAAATTAAGTCCTACTATCCCCAAGTTTCCTAGAGTTGATATGGAGGAAAATTAAAGTGTGAGAAAAAAACCTTTCCCTGTTCTATTCAATACATCCCATTCCATGGGTTAAAATGCCAGTTCTGATTCCCTTTTAGATACTTGCGTCTCCAGCCACCCTCCCTACTGTTTGGTGGACTTCTGCCATCTGAAGCAGCAGACACCACACTTAACCCTGCAAAATGTATTACTGGGGAAGATGTAGTTAGATATGCAGAAGGCACTAATTAGCACCTTTATTGGCTTAGAAAGCATTTTTTATTTTGGTTTTCCTAAGCATTTCTGACTGATTCATGGAAGACATTTGGTTCTTTGGAATATCGTCCAATAGGCTAATCAAATTTCATTTTTGCAAGACTCAAAAATAATAGCATTCTGCAGTTTTCCATATATTTAACTCCTGCATGACCAGGACACTTAGTAGAAGCAGTCAACATTGTTTGTTTGTCTTATTTGGCAAATTTTAACCCATATTTGTATTTGCAAAAAAATACCTTTACATTCTGCCTGATACTCGTGCTCAAAAGTTTAAAGCCAGTCGGAATGCTGTGCTCTTTTTTACCCATATATCTGCTTATTTTCCAGATGCTGTTGACTGTTCTTTTCCATTTCATGCTGACCCTCAGTGTAAATTCTTTCACCTCAAGCCTGAGTTCTGTTAGGAACTTCTTCCCAGTGTGCACACCCTCTTCCATTGTCAGGATAAACACCAAATCTGTCATTTCTCTTTGCATTGTAGTGAGTTCAGAACTCATTACAATAGAGCTGGCAAATGTGTAACACCCTTGCTTCAATTCCTCAATAGCACATACAAGAGTTATCACTAATGATTATCATAAATTATTCTTGACTTTCTTTTTAGGTGAAAAAAGATATGGTGTCAAAATTCTGCTTGTCCCAGACCCTAGTTACAGCCACCTATCCACTAGAATGAGAATCTTGAGATGACACTTCTGTGCCAATTCAGTCCTTAGGCTTCCCGTGTGATTTCCTCTTTCTGGATTTTAAGACATCTATAATCCCATCACACCCCATTTAACAGAAAAATTTCCACCATTGTTCCCTAGCATGAAACCATTTTTCTAGTCTGATTATCTTCCGTATGTTTTTCTGAGCACATTTAGTTTTCTTCTCAATTCTGTGCCTTCATTCAAACTTTTATTGCTGCCAAATTAATTTTTCTTGCCTCTTTGTTTTTTCAAAACCATACCGCTCTTTCTTTGACTAGCTCAAATCTCACCTCTTTTGAGAAGATTTCCCAATCTGAAAAATATCATCTGTATGATGTTTTATTGAGATTCTTTTGTTTATCACCTTTGGGGAAATCAGATACCTGCCCCAGGAGCATTTCCCATTTTGTCAATGAGACAAATCATATCTCTAATAATTTGAGGCAGCACTGGCCAAGTTGACCACAACTTGATGTGACCCCAAATAGATGTCACTGGTTTTCAGAAGAGAGATTGAGTCTAAGTACAAAAATCAGAAAGGGTTTGATAAAGAATATGGGACTCGGATCAGGACTCAAAAGAAGGGCAAGGGGTGAATAGAACAGGAAAGATTAAGACAGAAGTTGTATGAAGAAAGGTAAAGAACTAAGCATTTAATAAGAAGGGACAAGATCAGAAGGTCTTGTAGGGAAGTTGGTGTATGTTACATTTGAATTGTAGTGATCCTGAACATACCAGAGCAACATTCTTGAGATCCAAAGTTATGTATTTTAAACCTTTGTACCCTTCATCTAGAACACTTCTTTGCTTGGAATGCTTTCATTTGACAAGTAAGAAGGGAACACCTATCATATTTAATGGGATTTACACTGACCTTTTCTTATCATATAGACCACAAAATTTACATTTTGATTTTCTAAATTCTTGTCATGTAACCAAGTCTTACTGGAAACAAATAAGTTTGCTCTTTTTGGAGATCTCTGTGGATTGGAAAATAAATATCTAAATATAAAAAAGAACAAATGAATTAACCACCCATTAAGTAGTAACTGGAATCAAATATTTTTGACAGAAACTGTCTTTTTACTATGGGAGTGCTTCTTACTTTTTCACTCATAGTTACACTTGGATGCTTTGATAAACAAGTGCCAATTATAAAAGCCTATGTATTAAAGTGTGCATTCAGTGTATGTATCTTTTTTTTTTTTTAGAGACAGAGTCTCACTTTTTCGCCCTTGGTAAAGTGCAGTGGCATCACAGCTCACAGCAACCTCCAAAGCCTGGCTTAGGTGATTCTCTTGCCTCAGCCTCCCACGTAACTGGGACCACATGTCCCTGCCACAACGCCCAACTATTTTTTGTTGCAGTTTGGCTGGGGCCAGGTTTGAACCCACCTGTCTTGGTATATGGGGCTGGTGCCCTACGCACTAAGCCACAGGCACAGCCCTTCATTGTATTTATCTTCTCCTTACATTGTGATGACAATGCATTACAATGCACTCTCACAATTTTTTTTTTTTTTTTTTGACAGTTTTGAGCCTTAAACTGTCGCCCTGGGTAGGATGCTGTGGCATCACACCTCACAGCCACCTCCAACTCCTAGGCTTAAGCAATTCTCTTGCTTCAGTCTCCCAAGTAGCTGGGACTATAGGTGCTGGCCACAATGCCTGGCTATTTTTTTTTTTTTTTGGTTATAGTTATCATTGTTGTTTGGCAGGCCCAGGCTGGACTTGAACCTGCCAGCTCTGGTGTATGCGACTGGCTCCTTAGCCACTTGAGCTACAGGTCCAAAGCCTCACTTACATTATTAATGTAATCCTTGCATTATAATGACAATTCATATCCAGTGCGATAGTTCTGATGTTTAATTTGTTCTTTGGTGGTATGAATGAACACTACAAATCAGATACTCTGTCCAGGCTTTTTAATATGCAGCTTTAATATGAAATCGGAGATTAAGAATGAGTCTGCAGCCTGGAAAAGAGCAACCTTAACATCTATGACCATGGACCCTTTAATACCACAATTGAGTCCAAAGAGGCTCAGGATGTCCTAATGTATTTGTGGTTATAGGAAAGTCCGTGGATCCCTACTTCACCCAAAGTGACAACCTAACATTTTTACTTGCACAGTCAGTGACCAATAAGAAGAGTTAATCTGCACTCAGGGGTGGTGATTCTTGGAAAGGGAAATGGGAAACAGTTGTAGGATGCCTGTGAGGATCTTCTCTAGAAGTCATCCATGGACCTAGAGCAGACAATGCCTTAGAGAGTCTGAAGAAGGAAATTGTCAGACAATCAACTAAGATGCCCTAATATGTGTTATAAGATAGGGCAGAAAATGAGAGACTATCCTTTGTGAAATGCTTTAATGAGACTTGGCATGCAAGGAGCAAGGGCAGCTACCCAACATGTTACAGTTACTAAACTTAATATGAAAAGAAGGATTTTTAAGACATCTATAATCTGATTACACCCCCTTTAAGAGAGACAAGGGAAGGTCTCGTCATAGCTATAGGGAGAAACCCAAGTAATTTCTATCAGCAAATAACTTTGGGTGAGCAATATTTCATTGGCAGAGGTGTCAAAGCCCCAAGAGGATAAGGACCACACGGGGGTGGATAGGCTCTGCCGGCAGCTCCAGGAAGACCAGGGATGGTGCCACATACCTCCATTCAGTTCAACTATCAATCACTGCTACAAGCTCACACATTGTGCTACAATGGCCCTCATCTCCCAAACAGAAAATCTTGTTATCTCCCCTTTTCTAGCAGCTGTTATTTCAGTTAGCTATTCCCTCTCACCTCTTAATTCCTCAAAGTAATTTTCTGTTTCCACTTTCTCTACTCCCTTTCCATCTTAAAAGCTGTATAATCAGGATCTCTCCCCCACCATTCCTCTGCAATAGCTCTTCTCAGGGTCCCCAGTGCCTCCTTTGCCAAAGCTGAGGGTCCACTGTCAATCCTCCTCATAGGCACCCCTCAACAGCAGCTGGTGAGGTCGACTGCTCCCTCCCCAACACATTGACTCCCTGGCCTTTCAGACTCTTCTCTTTCTGCTCTCTTTGTACCTCATGCCCTACCTCTTCTTTTCCTCTGTTACTTTTTTAGGTCTTCCTGGCCTCTTTATTTGGACTCACTTCTCTGGTCTTCTGGTTTTAAGTACCATGTACATGCCAACTAGTCCCAAACTGTTTATATATATTCCTAGACGTTTCCCCTGAATTCTAGATGTGTATTTACAACTTTCTACTCAAAAGCATTTCCTTGGCCATCTAGTAAGAATTTAAACCATGACATGAGTAAAATTGAATTTCCCATCTCTTAACCCAAGCCTGATCTTTCTATTGTTTTATCCATCCCAATAAATGGCCACCCATCCTCCCAAATACTTGGTCATAATTTGTTGCAGTCATTTTTGACTTTTTTCTTTCTTTTATACCCTACATCCAATCCACCAGCATATCCTGCCATGACTACGTTTCAAACATATCCAGAATCCAACACTTCTCTCTACAATGACTGCTACTATACTGGTTTAAGTCTCCATCCTCTTTCATCTGAAAGATTTCACTAGCCTCCTAACTGGGCTTTCTGTGATTACCCTCTCCAACCTCCTACCACAGTCTATTCTTCAAATGGCAGTCAGAGTTTCTTTGTTAAGAGGAACCAAGATAATACCACTTCTTGGTATAAAACATTTTAAAGGATTCCCTTCTCACACTGAGTAAAAGACCACATACTTATAGGGATACTTTAATACATCACCCTAAATTATTTGGTTTCTGGGTGGTTCTTTAACCATTAGCCCTCTACTGTCATCCTTCCCTATTTAACAGCAACCACTCAGGAATCCTTGCATACAGAGGGCAAACTTCCACCCTGGGATCTTTACTATCTCATCTACCTGAAACAGTTCATTCCCAGAAAATAAATACCCCACTCCTTCAGTTCTTTCAGGCAGCTGCTAAAAGGTAACCTTATTCGAGATGACTTCCCATATCACCTGTGTTCCTGGCACATTACACATCAATTTCTTTGCTTATTGTCTCTATCATTGTTGCACCTACTTTCTTCAGTGTCCCCAGTCATAAAAGAGAGCCTGACTTGTAAGAGGCCCTCAATACATAATTTCTAAATACACCGAAGAAAGGAATAAAAGCGGATCTGACAGAAATTTTGTGTTCCTGTAGGCCAGGGAGTAGATTTGATAACATATTTGGTCTCTAGTCCAGCCTCTATCCTAAATCTAAGGCTCAAGGAGAGATATGGGCTGTAGGGGAAAGCTGAGAGATATTTCTGTAACACAGAATACCAGCAATGCTACCTAAGTTCTCAGGTGATAGAGTCATGCAGTGTAATGTAAATGAGCACTTCTACAGATTCTGCAAGAAACAGAGCACCACAAAAGCTCAAAGGCCATGGTGGTGGTGCCCAGAGGAGCAGAAGAAGAACATGATGTTTGGAAAGTGTTAAATGACTTGTCTGTGTGTGGAGTAATAGCTGAGACATTAGAAGGGGACTAATTTATGAAACTGGATGAGAGATCTAATGACTGTCAGAAATACTTACAAAGGATATTTTGCAAATAAACCCTGTGACACCAAGACAGGTCAATAATAATCCATCAAAATTTGATACTGATTTTATTGTAACCTAATTGGTACCCACAGACTGGTGAGACTTGAGCCAAATTCCAAATAACTCTTATTTGTTGTTATTTACAGGTTAATTTCAAGATAATTTTACCTCTCTCTTCCTTCCAAATTATGCCAGTTTTGGAGTATGAAACCTAGAGATTTATAGAGTAGATTTAAGTTCAAAGAAAAAGTATTAATTAAATATAGCTCTAAAAGGAAGAGAGAGGTGTAAAATTATCCTGAAATTAACCTTACCTTGAAGGAGCATCCTTCTCTTCCACCCAAGGTTGGCTCACAAAAGTAAGGAAAAATTAGAGGTAGACTTAATGGCAGCTACTTTACACCAGTGTGCAGTCATCAGGTATAGACCAGTTTTTTGGTGGAAAAATCATAAACTTTGAAATCAGACAGACTTAAATTCAAATCATATCTCCATCTTTTATTGGCTGTGTGGTTTTAAGAAAATTTTATAACATTTCTGAGTATCTGTTTCCTCAATAGATAAGGTTAATCATCCTGCTATTTTGTTTGAGGTATACTTGGCAATAGTTTTTACATATGTAATAATAATAAGCACTTGATAAATAATAATTACTAATTATATAATTCTATTATTACTTTTGAGTCTGAAATGTATGGAGGTCAGAAATGTATAAAGATCAGAAACCTAGTGAATCTCAGAAAGACACAATAACCTGAGTGCTTTCTAGTTGTTAAACATTAATTTCTCAGTCATATCAATTTTTTAAGATTTTAAGTTCTGATAATTAAAAATTTCTGAAATGGTAAGAGAATGATTTACTGTGATTTTCCAGATGAATTATTTGACTTTTTTCAGCTTTACTGAGGTATATTTGACAAATAAAATGTTATATGTATTCAAAGTATACAACCTGTTTTGAAATATATATATACTGTGAAATGATTATCATAATCAAGTTAATTAACACATTAATCACCTCACACAGTTACCACCACCCCCCATTTTTTTTGAGGTGAGAAGACTTAAGACCTACTGTCTTAGGCAATTTCAAGTATATATTATGTTATTTTAGCTAAATTCACCATGCTGTACTTAAGGTCTCCAGAACTTATTCATTTTTATAACTATAAGTTTGTACCCTTTGATCAGCTTAACTTATCTTTTTTTTTTTTTTACTTTAAGCTCTAGATGTGGACATTTTTCATTTCCACAGGCATTTGATTGACATAAAAAATAAGTTACATGAGAAAATTTACATTCCAGAGGACTTTTGTGGTCACAGAGGGCTAGTGTAGAAGAGTTAGAAGCCCTAGAGAGAGAAATGCCACTCACCCACATCACTCATACTTTGACTTTTCCAACAGGAATGCTGATATAGGGTATCTTAGACTATTTTCTGCAACTAAAACACAGTTCCACATACTGGATAATTTATAAACAATTGAATTCTATTTGGCTCATGATTCTGGAGGCTGGGAAGTCCAAGAACAAGTGGCTGCATCTAGTAAGAGCCTTCTTGCATGTCATGCTATGGTAAGACAAAAAGGAATGGAAGCACACAAGATAGGGAGAATACAGGCTTCTAACTTGCTCTTCTCTCAGGAACCCACTCCCTTGATGACTGACCCCTTTCATGATAACTAACTCAGTCCCATGATAATGGCATTAATCCAGCCATAAGAGCAGAGAGCCTTCAGGGCCCGTTTACTTCCTAAAGGTCCCACTTTTTTATACTGTCACATTGGTGTTTAAATTTCAACATGAGTTTTAGAGAAGACACTTAAACTACAGCACAGAGCTTTCCTCCCAGGGGTTTCCATGGACAACATAAATAGTAAATTATATTAGTTTTCTAGAAAGGCAACATGGCTATACAGCCAGATAATTGTTAGTTCAAATCTCAACTCACTTACCTACTAAATGAGAGACTTTGGCCAATTTACTTCACCTCTATAAACCTCATTTTACTCCTTACAAAGTTTAATAACCATAATATTTACCTCAAAGATGGTCTGGTAAACAAGATAATGTATACCTATCATGTGCTCCCTCCATATCCATTAATTTCTCCTCATAGTCATACTGATGAAGAGGCTGCAGTGCTAAAGGTTAGGGGATTTACCTAGCATAATGGTGATGAACAAGGTGCAAATGGGCCAATCAGATTCTAAATGAGTAAAAATGAGACTTTAGGTAGCCAAAGAGGAGCATGAAGGCCATAAAAGCCCAAGCCCCACGCTGGCCATCACAAGTCTCAGCAGGGAATCAGGAAGAGGACCACCAAATTTTTATTTCACTTATCTGTGTTATGTGGGCCTAGACCAAGGCTGGGAGGCCCACTAGAAGGCTTTCTGGAGGGGCCACTGGGTCACCTGTAAGATGGACAGACACTTGAATCTTGTTGCCACTTACTGTTCAAAGCCTCAGAAGCCAACACTAAGGAAATCACCCTCAGAATAAATTCCACTTGGAGTCAATTGACTTGTATCTACCCAGTTTAATTTCTCCCTGGAAGCTCAGAATGTGTCCTTGTTTGGAAATGGGGTCATTGCAATTATAATCAGTTTTGATGAGATCATGTTGGATTAGGGGGGGTCCTGGATCCAGAGATTGGTGACCTTGTAAGAAGAGGAGAAGACACATAAGAAGAGGCCACATAGAAACAGAGCCCTGGAACGAGTAACGCAGCCACAAGCCAGGAACAGCCAGGATTTCCAGAAGCTACCAGAAGCTAGGAAGAGACAAGGAAGGATTCTTCCCTACAACCATCAGAAGGAGATGAGGTTTGCTGACACCTTGATTTTGGCCTTCCAGACTCCATAACTGGGACAGAGTAAGTTTCTGTTGTTGGAAGTCACCAAATTTGTGGTGACCTACTACAGCCACCCTAGCTAACTAATGCACCACTCTACATCCTAGCAGGATTTTGGGTTTTGCCAGGATTTTCTCTCTAGGAATGACAACTTTTCTTTTTCCTCTTCAACTCCTTTTCATTTCCTCACAGTTTTTCTCCCTGCTACCCTGGCATTACCAGTTTCTGGCATTATTCTAGTGCGCACCCTTTCTAGTGGCTTTTGGCTACTCCACTCTCAGGGTGAGTATCTCATCATGGCTAAGTCTGGCACACATGGGCATTACTGTTAATAGAAGTCTTGGCCTCCATTTCCTCTACCTGCCTCTAACCATCTGTAACTAAAAATCACAGCTCTTGACCACCAGTGCCCCAGACTCCTCACCTGCAAAACAAAAATGAGAACCAGCTATGCTACTACACAGGTTACAGAACTTAAAATATGATTGATGAGAAAGGACCTGGTAAAAGTGAGGGCTCAATTAAACCCATAAGAAGCTATTCCATTATTATTAAAAACCTTGCTGACAATGAAGGACCTGGCAAACAGAAACCATACATTTCTAATCTCAGAGCCATGGTGCAAGCCCTTTACTTCATCCAGGTCTTTACCTCGTGTCTGTACTTTTGCAGTTCACTGATTTCATTCAAAGGAGGAAGGTCCATGATTTGCTTTTTTATTTCTGGGAAGCAAAGCTTTTAATACAATTTACTGATGGCCCCAGAACTAGTGCCAGGCTTCTGGCCAGGACGAGGACAAGAGGAAATACGGGGATAAAGTACTGGGTACACTCTTTACCTTTTTGCTTTTTTTTTTTTAGTCCAGACTAAAACAGAGAGGCACTTAAATTTGATTTTTGGCAAAAATAAGAGATTTCTATGTTTGTGGAATTTTAAAAGTAATAAAGCACTTTGGTGAGGAAGGAAATATCAATGATATACCTAGTTTTTTAAAAGGGGAAAAAAAAATCCCAATTTAAACTTGTTTGTAGCCAGTGGTCAATCGTAATTTAAGATGGCAGTGAAGAAAGTGAATAATTAAAACCAGCAAAGTGACTATTACACTAATAATTTTTCCCTGTAATCGTTAAATTCCTAATTTATGTCATTTTTTTAAGACACAGTAGCATTTCATCAATTTTAAAACATACTTTATTCACATCTTAGCATTTATGAAATAAGGGTACGTCTTATAGTCAATATTGCTTTTCATTTGTAATTGCCAGTTTGGTTTGTTTTTTTCTGAGTGGTACTTAAAATGTAAGTGCATTTTATAATCGAAGGGTCTTAGATTCTATAAGGAATTTTGTTTAATGAAGATGGAAACTGTGAGATTTGTAATTACATCTCTTTTTATAATGTTCTTATCAATTCTCAGTAAAACAACTGCAATTCTTTTTCTTTTTATAATGTTCTTATCAATTCTCAGTAAAACAAATGCAATTTCTGCCTCAGAAATACTTGCATTGTTTGCTTTACAATTCAGGCATTTGTTCTCCCTGAGAACAAATACAACATTATAAAGAGATGATATAAGTGTATTTTTGAGAATAAAAAATAGAAAGAGACTAGATTTAGGAATAAAAGTAAATAGAGTACGAGGGAAATGAAACAATGTCATTGCCATAATTATATCCTTGCAAATGTCTTCATAGAGCCCAGTGAGTTTCCTGCCACAGTCTGAGCTGCCTAATGATTTGTCTGAACCTTGATTTCAGCTTCTAACCTGCTGCTGAGTAAACACCTATCATTTCTGAATCTCAGTCTTCTATGTCAATCAAAGGAATTATGATGTACGGTTTTTGAGGTTTGTACCTTTCTAGGAGCCTCTGATAATTCTCATTTTAGAAAGATTTATTCACATGGACATTTTAAAGTATCCCTATACAACTCCACAAAGCATAACCGCTTCTGGGTTCTCTTGTCTTACCAGTGTGGTCAATGACTTGCTGAAAGTTTTCATTTACAGAGACACTATAAAGAAAGAAAAGTATTGTGAATTAAACAATGTGTGTAAATCAATTATACTAAATTGCTTTTTCATTAAACCGATGAGAGCAAATGCAGAGTTAAGTTTTATTAAGAAGGACTTTTGGAAGCCAGTGAACAACCAGGATCTAAAATACTATTCTATTTTGTACTTTTTAAATTGATACTTAGCTTTTGCAAAAATAGGATAATTCTTCAAGTACCCAATTAAAATGAAAATTCTTACTTGTCCAGGTAAAGTTGCCCACATTATTTTCATGGATCTTTGAAAGAGAATGCATAAAGCACAAAGAAACACTTACAAGAGTCCAGAGTCCAGCCACTGTTGAATACTTTCTTGTTTGAAATCTTCTACAAAGAAGAAACAGATCGGTAAGTCAAAGCACAACCAAGGAAGACTCTACCTTAGTCTTCAAGCACCACTTAATAGTTTCATTTCCTACATGTTTAGTCACATGTTTCCGTGAACATATTCATTTTTTTTTTTCCTGAAGACAATACCTCCTGTTTTCCATGATCAGCCTTTCCTAATGTGTGTGTAAACTTGCAAAAAAACTGTAACATTTTTAAAAAGAGAAAGAGAGTGATGTGAAAGAGAAGGAAAATAAAACACTGGTGAGCAAGAGAGATGATGGAATAATTTTTAAATTACCTGATGTGAGTACAAATGGTGAAAAAGCAAATGAAACTTTTATATTTCTCTAGTTGGACATAAATCACCAGAGAGCCTCTCCTTATTGAATCACGACATTTACCTAAGGCAGCCAGCCAGTGATGTTTATTTGCAAGGAGTTTTCTGCCAGGTTAGAAACCCAATTTGCATTCATTCCAGGGACAAATTGCACTACAGTCCCAGATTGCTGAAGGCACCCTGTGTTAAAAAGGCACCAGTCTTTTAAGGTGGATCTTTATCACAGGACTCAATAATCATCAACAGGCTAAAGCAGAGGGTAGAAAGGCAGCATTTCCTGTTAAATATTTGTTTCTATTTTGATTGGCTACCATGGACTCTGGGCTGATTTTCTCTTTCTTTATCCAACCAAACAGCAAAGGACCTGAATTATCCCCCACACAAGGGGAACCAAAAAACCCAGTGGACTTGGGAGGTGCTTATTGTTGTGAAGGGATGGAATAAATTGGGTGATGGGCAAAGAAGAAAAAGCATCCAAGAGGTACATCATGATGTGGGGGAAAGGGTTTTCTTACTCATTACTCTTGAAATGATTAAAAGTATTATCTATGCCTTGAGAGAGACCAAACAAATAAGAGCCTTTTTAGTAAAATATCCTGTAAAGCTTCCTCCTGCCTCTAGCATGAATCCCACATGGCTTCGAAGTCCTAGGGACTTATGAGGAAGGAAAGTTGGCATGGAAAGGAATCAGAGTTCATTCTTTAGTTCATCTATTTCTGTCAAGAAGGTCTGTGTTCTGAGTATCTGCAGAAGACGTCAGAAGTGCCCATTTCGTAGACACTTCCAGCATCATGCCAGGAACACTGGTATATATTCACACCTAAGTCCTTGTTCCAATATCATCTTCCCCCAGCCAAATGCCTCTACATCACTCACCACCCACCACAGGACATTTTCAAAAAAACCCGAGGACCCTTCTCACCCAGCGTGGGGATGGGGAGAGCCTGGCTTTCCTCGGAGCCAGGGGGCAGCTGCTCATCCAGAGGGACCCATGCCTTCTTGGTGGACCTCAAGGTCGTTCTCTTGCTCTTTTTCTGGCCTTCTTGAGGATTGTCAGATTCTCGTGACTTCTCTGCCATTGTAATTCTGCAAACTGACTTAAACACACAAAGAAATCAGAGACAACGAGCTCAGCTTTCCAAGTTGGCTCAGAAAGAGGGAGAAGGCCAGAATGCTCACAGTCTAATGAGCGATCCAGCTTCACAGTCTTCCATGAGCATTCCTCACTCACCTGAGCTGAGATCCCTGTCTCAACTCAGTGAAATGGTTCCCCCGCAGTGGTGAGGCAGCTGGAGACCAGGGGTTAAATTGTCCTGACAGCCACCAGGCCACATTCACACTCTGGAGGATTCACTTTCATGGTCTGGCATGTGGCTGGAGGGCAAAGAAATTAGACTTGAGTACATACGCCATAAACAGCCTTTAAATTTATCTAACAGTTATATTTATAAAATTATTTTCAGATATCCAAGATGTTGGGGCAAAATAAGGGCTTTGGCAACAGATTAACCTGGCTGAGTCCCATCTCTACAACTTATTGTGTTGTGAACATATCTGCATGCCCTTATTTTTAAATTGGGGATACACTGCACTGAATTTTAATAATGGTTAACCTCCGTGGAATAGTTATGTGCTAAAATTCTGTGCTGAATTCTACACATCTAAATTTAATGGTCAATGAAGAAAGTAATATAATTACAGTGATACCTTGGAATCGGAACTTAATCCATTTCAGAACCCCCTTTTTTCTTCTTCAAAATAATAAAAACTGGATTAATATGTTCCTAGGTCTCACAAACTCAAATTTTCAAAATATACTGGATTTTAGGGTAAAATATTAACAAATAATACTTGAATAAAAATGTAAATTAATAAAATTGAAAATATAAAAAGCTAAAAACATAAATGCCCATTTTGTCATAATTGAACTCTTATTTCGAAACATACCCCTGACTGTTCACAAATTCCTTCAACTCCTTTACAAACTTTACTGCTGTTTCTGAATTAGAAGAATTAGAACTGGAAGGCTCTATGTCCATAACCACACTATGGATTCCAGCCCTTTTCTTAAAGTTCTCAAACTACCCCCTATTTGCTTTGAAGTCCTCCTTTTGAGCACGAGTATCAGACGTGCCTTTTACTAAATCATCGTGGAGAACAATGACTTTCTTACAAATTATTGTCTCAGAAATCACATCACCAGCCAGCTGTTTTTCATTAATCCAACCTAAGAGGAGTTTTTCCATCTCTTCCATACTTTTTGATCTCCTAGAGGTCAGCATAATAACCCCTTTTGCCACATCAGCTGCCTTGATAGCTTCTTTATTTTCCAAAATCATACAGTTGATTTAGGCATCCGGAACATAGAAGTGAGATCAGCCACATGTGTACCACTTTCATGCTTAGCAAGATCTTTTTAAACTTAATTTGTAGCTCTAACAGCTTTCCTCTTATTCTTACTTTCCTCATTACACTTTTTAGGGCCCATGGGAAAACACTTAGTCGTTATCATATTAAAAAAAAAAAAAAACACAAAACAGGTACAAAAGCACAAAATTATAGCTTCTGATAAGAAATTAAATGGCCCAAGCACTGGGGAAACAAATGCACAAAAACACATGAACAATGTCTTGGGTATTTGGATTCCAAAGAAGCGTTTGGAATTCAGGCAAAATTTGCTCGAATTTTTCATTCGGATTCTAAGTTGTTCAAGTTCTAAGGCATTTGGATTCCAGGAGCAATACTGTATTATAATTTTATTATAAATTGAAGAACAGAGGGATTAAGTTGCATGCCCAAAAGCCTTACTGCTATCCAGGATTCAAGCTCAGGCACATGATAGTACATGACTGTACTATCTGCCCTAGAGGTCTCTAGAACAATTAGAATATTAATGAATGCATTAGGCAACTGGCTGGAGAGTTATCAGTTGCACCCATTATCTCATTTCACCTTTATTAATATCCTATTAACATCCTTGCAGAGTAAGTTCAGGATACAGAAGTTTAAAGCAGCTATTGAACTGATTCAATAGTAAGATTGAATCAGAAACAGTTCAATTTCCCCACACTACAAGCACCTAGAGCACAAGCCCTGTTCTCTTACTCATTTATGTGTCTCTGGTATTTGACTAAATTTTTGGTGCATAATAGGTGTCAAATCAACATGTATGAAACTAAAATAGCACAGGTAGGATTCAAACCAATACTTTTTGATGAAATTCTCTCGATAGCTTATGCTTGAATTTATGTTAGTTTGTTCTTCAAGTTTAAAGAAATGGCCAAATAGCTGACCATCTTAGCATTTCTAGTATCCCTAAACTTACCCATAATTGCTGATCACATGACATGTAAATCATCATTTCTAATTGGTGTTAGAAAAAAGGCAAACCATTCAATTATTGTAAGCATGTAAATATTTTCTTTCGAATATAGGTGACCATTCTAGATGCAATTGGCAGTAACAGTTTCTTTCATGCTTTATGTATTCAAAATCTATCATTCAGTTGAGGTAGAAATACACATTTATTGTTATAATTGTAAGTTACTGCAAAAATTAACAACAATTACGATTGCTGTTAATTTTATGTTAAAAAAGCAAAGCCTAAGAAATTCTAATTAGGTAGAAATTAAACCAAAAGGTAGATCATTTGTATCTATATTAAAAATATTTTAGCCAGGTAACTTTAGGAATATCTGTAGCCAATCATAAAATTATAAAAATTCCAATGATAAGACAAAAATAATACATATTGGATTACATGTGTGACCTTTGTAGAATTGTTTGGCGTACTAAAATTTATAGCACTAGACAAAATAACCTTTTGGAATTGCACTGAAATTTTAGTTATTTAATTTCACATAGACTTTGGGTCTTCCAAGTTAAAAAAAAAATCTCTTTGGCAGTGCCTTGCATCTTGTGAGCATCGAAGATAAAAAGAGCACTAACTTTGACACTGAAAAATTTCACAAGGAGGAAAGTTCCGAAATTATGCTCAACAACATCTATGAAGTAGTAGACTTAATAAAAGATCAAAAGGTTTGAAGAAAAGAATAACATACGACAGAAAATGAAAATTCCCAAGTCATCTCACTCCTTCATGAAGCTGAGCTGAAAGTTAGTTTCCATTTTCTACGGGAGGCTACCAGGGGTCCTCAAACTTTTTAAACAGGGGACCAGTTCACTGTCCCTGAGATCGTTGGAGGGCTGGACTATAGTTTTAAAAAAAAACAACTATGAACATATTCCTACGCACACTGCACATATCTTATTTTGAAGTAAAAAAACAAAATGGGAACAAATACAATCACATCGCCTCACGTGGCCCATGGGCCACAGTTTGAGGACCCCTGCAAGAGGGAACAAGAGCTATTAAGCAGCTGACAGTACTCAAATTGCTGCTTCTTTACCATAATGTCAAATTTTAACCTAGTTACTGCTTTTTCAAATATAACTCTGGAAAAACTTGAATTCTTGGATGAAGTGCTGCTTTATTTCTATATTCTCAAACTTTCATTCTATGATGGTGTGTTTGACTTTAGCTGGCGGCCTTACACAACCAGTGAGGACATGCACTTTGCCAGCTCTGTTGTACTTGGCCACAGGGCAGGAGAAAGGCTGCCAAAGAAAGTGGGAACCCTTGCTAAAGGCAAGGGTCAGGGACCAGTTTGTAAAGAAATACTTTTTTGTTTCCTGTTTCAGTGGATGCCTTCCCAGTTAGTAAACTAATCTGTTTAGGAAATAGATTTTCTGATGCTTGAATGACCAGTGTACCCCTTTGGAAAGGGACACAGATCAGGTGGCAGCCTTGAATTGCCCAGTGGATAGACAGGGCAGAAGTTATGGCATGTAACCGAGGGCTCCTCTAGTTAACCCCTCCATCCCCAGGACCATTTGGAACCCAAATTCTTGCCAACTTTGACTTGGCCCAAAGTGATCCTCACTGTGGATCATGTTGTCCCCTGTGCCTGCGAGACTTAGTACTTTCTCTCTCTTCAGATCTTTCTATTCTGCTGTTATTAATCCTTACATGGATAAAGAACTTCCACTAATGTGGAAAGTTGCTTATAGTATTGTGTTTAATTAGAAAAAGCGATGCAAAAAACAAGGCAAAATATCTTGAAGAAAAAAAGGAAATATATGATGTTCCCAAGTTTTAAAATAATCAAATGAGAAAAAATAGCTTATTACATTAATTCTATTTCACATTTTCTTTAACTTGAGCAATTTAAACCATACACACTCCTTTTCACTATGAAATTTTAAGCTCACAGTGAAATCATAGAACTGGAAACTTTGATAATTAAGGCAGTGACAATGAGTACATTCTTGCCCTCTGAGGTTATTTAATTTTTTGCACTTCTATGCAAACAGATTATCTTGCCAAACAGGTTGTTCATACTTGGTGAATAGGGACTGTGTTTTACTTGTCTCTGTGTTCCCGATAGATCCCAGCACACTTGGCATAGGGTAAATAATTGTTAAATATTTGTTGCTTGGATACCTGGGAAAGGAGCATCCAATGGCTTGGGTGGCATTCTTGGTTTTAATGTGGTTAAAATAAGCAAGTGCTTTTAGGTTAGAGAACTCTGGATTTTAATCTCAGTTCAGCTATTTTATGATAATCTTAAGGAAAATTTCAAACTTCTCTGATAATTTATCTCCCCATTTCTGCAATGGGTATGAAATAACCACTTCATGGGGCTGTTGCAAAAATGTAATGAGAAATATATACAAAACAACCAACACCTATATTGATTAGTGTTCTTTCTTCTCCTTTCTCTGTATGTTGCCTCTTGTCATTAATCTGCCAAAAATGGTCAAGCGAAAGAGAAGAATCACCATGAATGCTTTGTGTATTAAAAATCTATCATTCAGTTGAGGTAGAAATACACATTTATTGTTATAATTGAAAGTTACTGCAAAAATTAACGACAATTGTGATTACTGTTGATTTTATGTTAAAAAAGCAAAGACTTCTTAACAGAATCATTTTTCTCACAGAAAACATTTGATTAGTTTGTGGGTTACCTGTGATGTCTTGAGATTACCTACTTTAGATAGGTGAGAAGGAGACATATTTGGAATAGTGAGAATAGAGTTCATAACCATGAGAATGCAGATTTTCCCTGACACTAGTTAGAGGCTCTTATTACAGTCTTAAAATTCCTTCAACTATAGACTTAATTTCAAGGTTATAATTACAGGCTATGGCTCCCACCTTGGCCACTCTTCAGAATAAATTCTGTGACCAAGAAGGGAATTTTATAATGGGAGAATAGCCCATCTTGGAACAGGAATTGTGGTCCAAAAGGAATATCCAACATTATCTTCATATCTCATCATTGGTCCTCATTATCATAGCCTCTGTTCAGCCCTTCCTAAGATCTCAAATAGTGTCCAGGCTTGCCTTGTTCCCTTCCATCATCTACATACAATGACTTTCCCCATAGCAGTGCTCAAGAGAAGTCTATGTAGATCCACATGCTCCAAGTGACACCGGTTCCCTTGTCCCCCATAACTCCAATCATAGAAGTTTATAAAGGATGCCTCTCAGGCCCTCCGTTCTCTCAGAGAGGTGATTACCATGACCCTCAATACCACTCTCCTCACCTCCAAAGACCAAACACCAGTTCTAAGAGGCTGGAACACTGAGAGAACTGACTGATCCTTCTTACCCTTGGAGACCACAAGAGTAATCCTATAATTCCCTTGAGCCACAATCATGTGGCAGTGAGCATCTCCTTGCTTGGCCCAATCTTCCACCCTTCCTACACTCTCCCAACCTTTGTGCTGTCTGAAACTCATGCACTGTCACCTCCAACTCCCCCTTATCCTTACCTCTTCACTGACTGTACCTTCACCTTCTTTCTCTAGTTGCAACCTGGACATGGTTTCCTTTGCCATTCTCTTGGGCTATGGCCCTGTTATTTCCTCTCTACAGTCTGGATCATAGACTTGGAGATGATGTAAGTTGCCTCCATGTTCTTCATTGCTGCTTCTATGTCCTGTTTCCTATGTCCTTTGAAGTATATGCCATGAGACTACACAGCCATCAACATCTAGGATGCTCACCAATGTTTACTGAAAATTTTAGGATTGTATTTCTGGCTTCTTTCTGAAGATTTCATTATCAATGTAGATGACTCACCAACACCAGCCACTCAGCTCAATGACCTGCTCACTTTTTACAATCTTCCCCTTCACTCAGTTCCCATGGTCAGACTTCACTATAAGAGACATTCTGCAAAATCCCAATTTCAAGCATTCCCTATCACTTCTACCCACAGATTTTGCTTGGGCACCCTGTTTGCCCTCGTTATTGGACCATTACCTTTAGCTTAAAATATACTAATACATTCCTTCTTAAAAGATGATAATCCTTTACTGATCCTCTCAAATTCCTTTCCAACTCTTTCTTGTGTTTTTATTTAACCAATAATGATTCTCAAATTCATATTTCCAAGTATGGTTTAGCCTCTGTGTTTCAGACTAGGCCATTCTCACTTACTTAACATTTCTACTTGGATGTTTACAGAAAACTTAAACTGATTATATGCCATTCTGAATGCTTTATTCTTTCCTTGATTTCTACTTGGCCCTCCCACATACCCTATGTAGCACTGCTCTTATGGAAGTGTTCCTCATGTCAGTAAACAATGTCACTATTCAAGCAATTGCTTAAGCCAAGGACTTATGAGTATTCATTTATCCTTCTATTCTTTTCAGATCTCATATTAATCCATTTCCCAAGAAAAGCAGGGAGGCCTTGTATTAATGTTTCTCAGACCAACCACTTCCACTGCTATCAATCTGATATGAACCAGAACTTATAGTCTCATTTGGATCATAGCGAAAGGCTCTCCTTTACAGCACCATCCTTACCTCCCATTCTCTTTATAACCCACTAGAGTCAGAATTTCAGAATTTTAGCAGTATTTGGTGTAGTTGACTATGTCCTCTAAAGGAAAATCTTAAATTTGGTTTTAAATATAACACTCTCTAAGATGTTTCTCCTACCATACTCAAAGTTTTTTCCTAAGCTCTTTTGCTGGTTTTTTTTTTGTTTGTTTTTTTTTTTTTTTCTGGTCTCTAAAGTTTGAGTGTTCTATACGTCAATCCCTTCTTATCTCTACATGCTCTCCCTACATGAATGTGGCTTTAGAGGTTCCTCTGTAATCCACAGTGAGTGCAAATCACTTATTAGGTTATTATTACATGTGTTACACGGAGTTTCCTTTAGAACAGAGAACTTAGCTCTCATTTCATAACTGCATGGGAAAAGTACTCAAAGTGTATTTGTTGAATGAATATTTTAATTAATACCAACAAGGAATTGAGGAATATCAAAATCAATCTCATTATGAAATAATTAAGGAAGTTTTGGTATTAGCAGTTAGACAACTGATCAGAAGGTATAGCCGCTACACAAGTGCCAGGATTAAGTATATAGCATCAGAAAACAATGCATCATAGATTTACATTAGAAACGTGAGGAGTTTATACACATACAGAAATATACACAAATGCACACACACAATCTTCCTCCATTTTGAAACAAAATTTTCTGTGTAATCACTTGACACCTCTTTCTTCTATCATTTTTACAAAAGCTATCTGAGTAAATTTCCTTAGTTACCTTTTGTCTGCCTCCCAACAGCTAATAAGCAGATAAAAGATATCAATGCATCACCAGGCAAACAAAGAAGTACTTTATTAGTACTTAAACAATGGATATTTATCAATTGTCTGCATGCCACTGGGCAGATAGTTTTCAAGTTCGATTTCCTTTTGTATGAGAGAATTAAATGCAAAGAGATAATTCAATAAATCTATTATTCTATTTGTAGCTTTCACATAGACTGTTTAATATGTGATCAATGGAATTTAGGTCTTAAAAGACTTTGAAAGTTATATTCACCAACATTATAAAAATAAGAGTAACAAAACATTACTGCTATGACTCAAAGGTTTATAAGACCACTCAAAAACTCAAGCAATAAAGTCAAGCCAGAAATGTCCTTCTGCTCTCCTTCCCTATCCAAGTATTGATGTCCCACAAACACTTGTAAAGATTTCCAAATGATTCAGTGAAGTAGAGGCAGACCCTGGGGAATAGAGTGTTCTGTCAACACTCAGCTGGGAGGAACAAGCAGTCTGTGATGACTTATTCTGTGGGTGGCTTCCTCCCACTATGAAATATGTGGAGGGTGCTCACTCCTGCCATTTAAGAGCAAGCTGGATTAAATGACAAGGCAGTTGTGCCTAAGCTGGAAGCCAAAGTCAAACTTCTTAGAGATGGGGTTTTCATCTTTGGCTGCTGAAAATAACCAAAAGATTGTTAATTCAAGGACTATATCTATTGCTTCCTGGAAAATTGAAATGGCATCAAAGCTAGCAAAGTTGGATCAACTGATCTACCTACTGCTAGTGCTGTTTGAGCCCTTTTCAAACTTTAAAGAGATATTTCTTTCTCAATGATTTTTCCTTTTCCCCCACAAGTTTCACCCTTGTCTTCCCAACATATGCTCTGCCTTCTCCTGGGGAGGGGAAATATAAGGCTGAGGGGGCATCTGTGATCTTGCTCTCATCTCCTATTCCAACATCACTGCCATCCTGGTGCCTTCATGCACAACATATTCTCGATGCCCAGAACAACTTGTTCCCAAGTACCTTTTCTTCTCTGATCCCCCTGGGCACAGATCCTTCTACCAGTACTGGCCAACTCTTCACTGGATACTGTTCCTTTGAGCTCAAATAGAATTTTTTTTTTTTTTTTTTGTAGAGACAGAGTCTCACTTTATCACCCTCAGTAGAGTGCCGTGGTGTCACACAGCTCACAGCAACCTCCAGCTCCTGGGCTTAGAGAAGTCTCTTGCCTCAGCCTCCCAAGCAACTGGTACTACAGGCGCCTGCCACAATGCCCAGCTATTTTTTTGTGTGTTGCAGTTTGGCTGGGCCTGGGTTTGAACCTGCCACCCTCAGGGTATGGGGCTGGTGCCCTACTCACTGAGCCACAGACACCACCCTCAAATAGAATTTATTATGTAGACCCTTCTCTCCTCATCATTCCTCAGACCAACCTAATCTAGTTCTGTGTGGCTCCTTCTTGTAGCTTCTTAATACTCAACTAAAAAGGTTTATTCATACTCTTGTCTTTGCCATTGACTAATTGAAAGACAAGACCACAACACATTCATTTCTGTATTTGTGGTCCTTAGTAGAGGACATGGACAATAAATAGGTGATTAGCAATAGTTGTCTGATTGAACGATGACTGCTAACCCTGGACTCTGTGCTCTCAGGAGGAGGGAATTATGACTTACTTTTCTTTGTAGTATATATTATGTCAGGCACATATTCACTATACTAGAAGTTGCTTATAAAAGTGCACTGTATATACCATTTGACATATTTTCATCACACTGATTAATATAGCCTTCCTGACATTTTCTTAGTTATTATGTTAAGACATTTATATTCTACATTTAGTAGGTTTAATGTACACAGCTATGATTTAATAAAAAAATAAAAACAGTGCATTGTATAAATTAGATAAATTCCATAATGGCATGTACTAATTCAATTTGATTCCATATTTGACTGTCTACTGTGTATAAAGTTTGAGGAACTTATAGCTGATTACAAGCAATTAAACTACATTATTAAGTAGAATATAATAAGCATTTTAAGAGAAGTAAAAAACTGTTTTCAAATGTTAAAGGAGAAAATTATTCATTTAAGGGCATAAAAAAGGCTTCTTAGAAGAGAAAGCTTTGGTTCTGGTCCTTAAAGATGGGGTAACAAAAAGATAGGCAAACTTTCCATATAAGAAAAATATTATAATGAATAATTATGGCATAAATTTCACTAAAGGGCTGTTGAGCAATGGGTTTGTGAGAAATATTTTAACCATATGTTCTTTAATATTAAATATTAGCTTAATGAAATCACAAGTCATCTTAAGAAAACTTTTAATTGAGGTTTAGCACAACTTCCATCCATGTACCTCTCCTACTAACTTTAAAAAATACTTGGCCAACTAAGTATCTTTAACTTGATAATAATTATCTACCAAAAAACCTATGCTTAATTGTGAAAAACTAGAAGCTGTCATACTAAGATGATGTTGACAAGCCAAGAATAAATTATCTTACCATTCCTTTTCAATATTGTGCTGGAAGTAAAATAGGTCAATAGAATAGAATAGAGAGCTTATAAGTAGACATAAATATAGTCAACTGATATTGGACACAGATGTAAAGACAATATAATGGAGAAAAATTAGATTTTCAACAAATGGTACCAGAAAAATTGGACATCCATATACACAAAAATGAATTGAGATACAGACCTTATGCCTGTCACAAACATTAACTTAAAATGGATCACAGGCCTAAATGTAGAATGCAAAACTATAAACTCCTAGAAGACAGCATCGAAGAAAATCTAGATAACCTTGGGTTTGGAAATAAAATTTTAGATATGAAACCAACAGTAAAATCCAGGAAAGAAAGAAGTGATAAATGGGACTTCATTAAAATTAAATATTTTTCCACAAAAGATATGTCAAGAGAGGGAAAAGATAAGCCACAAACTTGGAGAAAATATTTGCAGAAGAGGTATCTGATAAAGGACTGCTATCCAAAAAAAAAAAAAAAAAAAAAAAATCTCTTAAAATTTACCAGTGACAGGCTCACCTCCTATAGCACAGTGGTTATGGCACCAGCCATATACAATGAGCCTGGCCTGGGCCAGCTAAAAAACAATGACAACTGCAACACACACACACAAAGCCAGTCATTTTACAATAATAATAATAATAATAATAATAAATTTTACCAGTGACAAAATAAATAGACCTCAAAGACCTTAAGAGATACCTTATCAAAGAAGATTTGCAGATGGCAAATAAGCATGTGAAAGATGCCCCATGTCAGATGTCATTGGGAAAATGAAAATTAAAACAATGAGATACCACTAACCACCTGTTCAAATGGTCAAAATCCAGAACAGTGACATCACCAAATGCTGACAAGGAAGTGGAGCAATGGGAACTCGCATTCATTGCTGGTGGGAATGCAAAATAGTACAGGCACCTTTGAAAGACAGTTTGGTAGTTTCTTACAAAACTAAACACAGTCTTATCATATGCTACAGCCATTGTGCAGAGAAGGAGTTGAAAACTTATGTCCACACAAAAACTTGCACATAGATGTTTATAGCAGCTTTATTCATGATACTCAACCTTGGAAACAACCAAGATGTCCTTCAGTAGGTAAAATGGTAAATAAACTATCATATGTCCAAACAATTAGAAATTGCTCAGTCTGGAGATAAATGGGCTATCAAGCCATGAAAAGACATAGCAGAAACTTAAATGCATATTACTAAGTGATAGAAGCCAGTCTGAAAAAGCCACAAGTTCTATGATTCCAATTGTATAACATTCTGGAAAAGGCCAAACTATGGAGATGGACAAAAGATCAGTAGTGTCCAGAGGTCATCCCTCCAGGAGAGGGGAGAGTCATAGGTGGAGCACAGAGGGGTTTTAGGGCAGTGAATATACTCTATGTGATACTATAATGGTGGATACATGATGTTATGCATTGGTCTAACACCATAGAACACACAACACCAAGAATGACCCCTAATGTAAACTATAAAGTTTGAGTGATCATGATGCCTAAATGTGGGTCACTAATTATAGTGAACAAACCTCTGGAAGGGAAGGTGCATGTGTTGGGGAAAAGAAGTATAAGAAATCTTGGTGCCTTCTCAATTTTTCTGTGAACCTAAAAGTGATTTTTAAAATAGTGTATATTAAATGATTGATACTCAATTCACTTTCAGATCTTCATGTGAATATAACTCAAGATTAAAAACCATATTGTTATATAATAAAAAACGCCTCATGTTTCAGTCCTATAGGAAACTATTATGATGGTCAAGTTCTTGATTACCTTAACAAAAAGTGCTCTGTCTAAAAAAACAAAGAAATAGTTGGTAGTGAGACAAGATTAAGATTTAAGCCAGCTCCTATGTCTAAATCCTCTTTTCTGCCTGAATTATTCACAGAGGCAAATTCTAGCAATATTCTTTACTTTTCTGGAGTCAGAAATGTGATTACCCTTCCTTTCTCACCCTGATTATAATCAAAAAATGCAAGGAATGGAGAGGAGGGAAGATATTTTATTGCTTACAAATGATCATAGGACATTGTGATGATATTAATATTGTGCCTTATTAATCATGTTGGGAAGACAATGCCTGGCATGGATAAAAGCTACATATGCAAAAATAGATTACTGATGCATGGTTGAAAGGATTCCTGTATTATTATTAAGGCAGGAGGACTTTTTGATAACCATAAGGTGCGTTCCAACTGTGAAATTCTGTCCTATAGATCCTCATTATTCATTTCATGGAAACAATCCTAAATGTAAGTTTGCTTCTTACTACCCTAAATGTATGACTAGAAGCCACCACCTAAGATGCACAATTTTGTTAACAGCAAAAGAGAGGAGCCATAGTAGTAAGTTCCAGCTATATCTTAAAATACTTTCACATGACCAATCATTTCCATATGTGGCCATAAGCAGCTTTTTGCAACCAGTAACCCATCTTCCCATTCCCATTGTTCTTGATGATGAGTTTTGCTCATCAATCTCTGTGAGAAAATTTTCCCTAGCTGCAGAAGACCATGAGGATAAGAAAAATAGAGTGATGAAATAGGTATGGATAGGCAATTAATAAAGGGCTTGGTAGATAGTTTAGAAATGTAAACCAAACGATCTTGGCAACATCTTGGTCACTGAAGTCCTAGGTCTATGTGAAGTCACAGACCAAATTTGGTTATTAGAACGAGTGGCTGTTCAGCAAAAGAATCTTTAGTGGGTGTCATGGAATGTGATTCTGAGAGTTTAGGATGTAGAATAATCCTAAACATGGGCTACATGGGCTATAAGGGACAGTAGGAAAGTTTTGAGATATACAAAAATTAAGAAACATTAAATCTTTTTGGTTACTATTAATATGTTTTCTCAAAATAATTACCACAGCATTCTATGCACTTTGCATTCTTGAAAACTATTTTTGAAAACATTCTTTCCACTCATTTTCTTTAAGTGCTGTAAGCTCACATTCATAGCTATGAACAATTTCTTCGGGGTGGGAGAACCATCTTCCACACATGGAATTTTTTACGTCAGGGAACAGGAAATTATCACATGAAGCCAGGTCAGGACTGTAGGGTGGATGAGTCATAAGTTTAACATCTGTAAACTCCAGGAACTGAAGTGGCTATATGGGCAGATGATGCATTGTCATGGTGCAAGATGGTCCCTGAGAAGTTTTGTTCTTGGCCGCCATTCTGGAAGCTTCCTGAAAACTCTTGGTAGGCATACTGTTGTGTACCACTGAGCAGTAACAGCCCCATTGTTTCTCCTGACCACTTTTGGAGAAGAAAGTTGCCACCATTTTCTTTCAGAGATTTCAGGGTTACTGCATTTTTCTTGGTGGATTTTCACGAAGAAAAATCCATACTGTCAAGTGATGCTTATTCTCTGGATTAAACTGGTAAATCCAGGTTTTATCATCAGTAACCATGTCTGAAACATATCTAGACTTGCCTCCCTCGAGTCTGACCAGGATTTGTTCACACCATTTAATATGGATGCACTTTTGCTCACCTGTCAAAATGTGAGGCACCCATTGGGATGAAACTTTCTGATCTAAAGATAATCATGCATGATTTGGATGCCGCCAGCAATCCAATCTATAGTGCTGTTTCAATGTCTTTAAATGTCACTCGATGGTTTTCATAAATCATTTTTGCTTAGTGGCAAAGTTTTCCTCAGTCACTGTCGTTGCTGAATACTCACTCCTCTCCTTATCATTCAGTAAAGCTCTGCCACTTTTGAATTTTTGAAACTCCTGAAAAATTATCATGCAGGAAGGAGTAAGGTCCCTGACAGCCTGTTGCAAACACCCAAGGTTTTGAGACTCATCTAACCCACTTTAAAAAATAATCATGAGGACTCTGGGATGCCAAGGCTGGTGGATTGCCTGAGCTCACGAGTTTGAGACCAGCCCAAGCAAGAGTGAGACCCCTGTTTCTAAAAAAATCTAGGCATTGTGGAGGGCACCTGTAGTCTCAGCTACTCAGGAGGTTGAGACAAAAGAATCACTTGAGAGGGCGGAGACAAGATGGAGACTGAAGCCAGCTTTCCACAGAGGCTCCTGCCCAGAAGGAGAGTTAAGGGATGAAAATCTAGCAAGTAGCCTGGTGGATTTGAGCTGCACCAAGAGAGAAGGTTGAAGAACACACATCAACCCCGCTGAGGTGAGCTGCGACCACAAGGATGCAAACAAAAGGTACAAAATCCATCACCAAACAGATGGGAGTCCCCATCTTCCCCATGGGACCAGCTCAAGAGCCCCATAAACAACCAAATGGGTAGAAATCAAAGGCCCTCCCACTACACTCCATGGGAGAGACTTTCTAAAAACTGTACCTACCTACTAGGGTGCCATGGCATTCTTCTGCCAGGCATAAAACTGTATAAAATTGTAAATATCTTTTGCCCGCAACCCTGAACTCCCAGCACCCCCCTCCACTTACCCCCTCCAGGTCTGGAGGCCTTTCCCCCAGGAGTTTGGATTCTTGGGTGATTTCTCGAGGGGTGTGGACAGTGCCCGAGCTGCAGCTTGTCAGCACTGACTCTGGGGCACCAGAGCGAGGAGAGGGCAGTTGGCTGAGGGGGAGCCATGCCAGAACAGCACTTCCCTGAGGCATGGTGCAGCAGCCCTCCTTGGATAGCAATACGGTCAGGCATAAAACTGAGTGAAACTGTGTGTCTTCCCTGCTTGCAGCGCTGAGCTCTCAGCACTCCCCTCCACTCTCACTCTGGGGTCTGGGGGCCTGTACCCCAGGAATTCAGATTCTTGGGTGATTTCTCGTGGGATGTAGACAGTGCCTGAGCTGCTATGACTCTGGGGTGTGGGAGCGAGGAGAGGATGGTCGGCTGGGACAGAACTGCTCCAGAGCAGCAGTTCCCTGAGACGTGGAGCGGCGGCTGTCTTCTGGCAGTGGTGCAGCCAGGCATAAAACTGTGTGGAACTGTGTGTGCTTGCTACCTGCAGCTCTGGGCTCCCAGCACTCTCCTTCACCCTCACCTTGAGATCTGGAGGTCTTTCCCCCAGGAGTCTGGATTTTTTTGTGATCTCTTAAGGGGTGTGGACGGAGCATAAACTGCGGCTGGTCAGTGCTGACTCTGGAGTGTGGGATCGAGGAGAGAAGGATTGGAGCAAGCCACACCAGAGCAGTGGTTCCCAGAGGCAGATCAACAGCCGTTTTTTTTTTTTTTTTTTAACAGCAAAATGGCTCCCTCCTGGATATTCTGAAGCCACACCCCCGTCTCCCTGGGCAACCAGAGAAGTCCACCCATGAGTAAAGGATTTGCCTGAGGCTACTCACAAACCCCAAAGCTTCCAGGGCGGGGCCAACTCAGGTAACCAAATCAAACCTCCAGCAGCAAAGACAGGATGTTGGAACTCAGAACAGCTTCTCTTCTGCAGGTGAATTTAGCAGGAACAGAGACAGAATCCCACAAAGTTGTTCTGTTCTGTTCTGTTCTGTCAGTAACATTAATCAGGGGTGGGGCTAAGCCTGAGTGAACACCCCCTGACCTTCATCAAGTGCCTGAGGATGTCAGGCCTCACCTCCTCCTGCTAGATAGTGGCAGAGTACAGAGGCCTGGCAGATTTCCTTGTAATTCAGGCAGGTACAAACCCCTGCAGTATCTGTTCACTACAGGCAACTGGGTCAGTCATCTGCAGAGATATCAGTGACTGGGTCTGACGGAGGGGCAAGGTGGGGACGGAGGCATCAACCTTCCCAGACTGATCTATTTGCTTGGTGGCTCCTCCTGACTCCATGCAGCACTGGAGTAAGCCATATCAGCGTAGTCACCAGACCCCTGTGATCCAGTTTCCAGAGACAGGTGCCAACTGAGACAATTGATTTGGACTTTTTGAATTGAACCAATAGACTGATGACTTTTCAGGTGGTGCTCTGGGTGTGCGGTTGTAGGAAGGTTTGATTTTCCTTTTCCAATTGGTGCCAGAGGTGGGCGGGGTGACTTAATTGCTGATTTTTCTCCACAGCTGAGACTTCAACCCAGAGTAAATGTTTCACTATGGTTGAACAGAAACCAGCTGAAAATAAGACAGAACCACTTAGCCCCACCACACCAGACAGGGTCCCAGTTTCTCAGGCCACAATACTGTATGGACCCTTGACAAAGCCCCAGGGGAAAAATCAAAAGGAGTAAAACAACCATGGGGCAGAATCAGTGGAAAAACTCTGGTAACATGAATAACCAGAATAGATCAACACCCCCCCCCCAAGAAAAGATATGGCAGATGTAATTGAAGATCCCATTCATAAACAACTGGCTGAGATGTCAGAAATCGAACTCAGAATTTGGATTGAAGACAAGATTAACAAAGTGGAATTAGGAATTCAAGAAGAAATTCAAAAGTTGTCTCAAGAATTTAACGAATTTAAAGACAAAACCACCAAAGACTTAGACACACTGAAGCAAGAATTTGCAGCCCTCAAAGATATGAAAAATATCTACATATCAAAGATATGTAGAATCCCTCAGCAACAGAATGGAGCAAGCAGAAGAAAGGATTTCTGACATTGAAGATAAAGCCTTTGAACGCTCCCAAACTCTCAAAGAGGAAGAGAAATGGAGAGCAAAAATGGATTATTCTCTCAGAGAGCTCTGGGATAATTCAAAGAAGTCCAATATAGGAATAATTGGAATTCCTGAAACCAATGAAGTGGCCTCGATGGGCACAGAGGCCCTTCTGCATGAAATTATGAAAGAGAATTTTCCAGACATGCCTAGAGATTCTGAAATTCAGATAGCAGACAGCTTCAGAACCCCAGCACAATTCAACTCCAATAAGTCATCCCCCAGGCATATCATAATTAACTTCACTAAAGTTAATATGAAGGAGAAAATTCTCAAAGCTGCCAAGTGAAAGAAAGCCATTACATACAAAGGGAAGAGTGTTAGAATGACTGCAGATCTCTCTGCTGAAACTTTTCAAGCCAGAAGAGGGTGGTCATCGACTTTTAATCTCCTAAAGCAAAATAACTTGCAACCCAGGATCTTGTCTCCAGCTAAACTGAGTTTCATTTATGATGGAGAAATTAAATACTTTAATGGCATTCATATGTTGATGAAATTTTCCATAAGTAAACCAGCTCTTCAGGATATTCTCAGACCTACCCTCCAGAGTGACCAACCCAGTCCTATACCACAAAAGTAAACTCATTCAGAAACTTCGGATCAAACTCCAATGTCCACACTGGAAAAAGGATTCAAAATGTCCACTAGACTTTTGAAAAACTTGATACCCAAAATTCTACCAGACTTATCAATATTCTCCATTAATGTGAATGGCTTAAACTGTCCTCTAAAGAGGCATAGGTTAGCTGACTGGATACAAAAACTCAGGCCAGATATTTGTTGCATGCAAAAGTCACATCTTAACTTAAAAGACAAATACAGACTAAGGGTGAAAGGATGGTCATTCATATTTCAGGCAAATGGTAATCAGAAAAAAACAGGTGTTGCAATTTTCTTTGCAGATACAATTGGCTTTAAACCAAATAAACTGAGGAAGAATAAGAATGGTCACTTCATATTTGTTAACGGTAATAATATCATGAGATTACAACTATTAATACCTATGCACCCAACCAGAATGCACCTCAATTTATAAGAGAAACTCTAACTGACATGAGCAACTTGATTTCCTCCAGCTCCATAATAGTCAGAGATTTCAACACTCCTTTGGCAGTGTTGGATCAATCCTCCAACAGGAAGCTGAGCAAAGAAATTTTAGATTTAAACCTAACCATCCAACATTTGGATTTAGCAAACATCTACAGAACATTTCATCCCAATAAAACTGAATACACATACTTCACATCAGCTCACGGAACTTACTCCAAAATTGATCACATCTTAGGTCACAAGTCTAACCTCAGTAAATTTAAAGGAATACAAATTATTCCTTGCATCTTCTCAGACAACCATGGAATAAAAGTTGACCTGAGTAACAACAGGTATCTGCGTACTCATACAAAGACATGGAAGTTAAATAACCTTATGCTGAATGATAGCTGAATCAGAGATGAGATTAATAAAGTAATTGCCAATTTTTTGGAACAAAATTACAATGAAGACACAAAGTATCAGAACTTCTTGAACAGCCCAAAGGCAGTTCTAAGAGGGAAATTTATAGCACTGCAAGGCTTCCTCAAGAGAATGGAAAGAGAGGAAGTTAACAACTTAATGGGACATCTCAAGCACCTGGAAAAGGAAGAACATTCCAACCTCAAACCCAGTAGAAGAAAAGAAATAACCAAAATTAGAGCAGAATTAAATGAAATCGAAAACAAAAGAATAATACCACAGATCAATAAATCAAAAAGCTGGTTTTTGAAAAGGTCAATAAAATAGATGAACCTTTGACCAACCTAATCAGGAAAAAAGAGTAAAATCTCTAATCTCATCAACCAGAAACGACAAAGATGAAATAACAACAGACTTCTCAGAAATCCAAAAAATCCTTAATGAATATTACAAGAAACTTTATTTTCAGAAATATGAAAATCGGAAGGAAATTGACCGATACCTGGAAGCATGTCACCTTCCAAGACTTAGCCAGAATCAAGTGGAAATG
>CAUYPK010081577.1:0-22960 GCA_963574355.1 Loris lydekkerianus
AGAATATAAATGTCTTAAGACAATAACTAAGAAAATGCCAGGAAGGCTATGTTAACCAGTGTGATAAAAATATGTCAAATGGTATATAAAACCAGTGTATGGTGCCCCATGATTGCATTAATGTACACAGCTATGATTTAACAATAAAAAAAAAATTTAAAAAAAGTTGCCATAAGAGTAAATGGAATTCCCCATTAAACAGTATTTCAACTCTTGGAAGGTGTCAGAGCACAGCTCCTCTACACAGTTAAGAGTCTGACAACTGTTCTAAAGAAGTACATGTATTTCTAGGAAGATTTCTAACAAGTAAGAGAGGAGAGAAACAGCTTCCAATGATGTGTGGATTAACAGGTAACAATGGCTGCCTTCTGGAATGGCTCTTTTTGTGAGCTTCTTGAGGGCGCCATTAGAAATACTTATATTTAAAGGGTAACTATGTGAAATGATGAATGTGTTAATTTGGTTGACCATAACAATAACTTCCCTATGTATAAATATATCAAAATAACATGCTGTACTTAAATATATAGGATAAAAAACTAAAAGCAAAAAAAAAAAAAAAAAATCTACAAATACTTGCATAGTTTAGAGATTTTAAAAAGCCCTCCGTCCCCAGGTACATTTTCAAGCATTTGCTTTCACCTCCCTTGTGCATTTCACCCACTATCTGGAAAAGATTAAGCATTTACCACTGAGGAATAATTCAGAGCAACAACTCCCAAGGGAAAATTAGATAGCTGAATTGGTGATAAAAAAAATTAAAAAATAAATAAAAGACTGAGTCTCACATACCTATCTCTACAAAATATTGGAAAAATAAGTGGGGTCCACAGCTATATTCCCAGGTGGTGCATGCCTATATTCCCACGTACAAAGGAGACTGAGGCAAGAGGACCACTTAAGCCCAGGAGTTCAGGGTTGCAGTGAGCTATGATGATCCTACTGCACTCTAGCATGGACAACAGAATGGCAGCCTGTCTCAAAAATGTCTAAAAAATAAATAAATAAACAAACAAATAAATAAATAAAATAACTAGGCCAGGTATGATGGGTCACATCTGTAATCCCAGCATTTGGGGCATCAAGATGAAGGATCACCTGAAGCCAGGAGTTTAAGACTAGCCTAGGCAACAAAGCAAGACCTTCATCTCTACAAAAAGTAAGAAGAAAATTAGCTCAATGTGATGGTGCACACATGATGTAGACCTAGCTACTAGGGAGGCTGAGGCAAGAAGAGCTGAGGCCAGGAGTCCAAAGATCAAGTGAGCTATGATTGTGCCACTGCATTCTAGTCTGGGCAACAGAGTGAGACCCTGTCTCAGAAAAAAGAAAAACAAAAATTGTACAGCCACTGCAAACACAATTAGCGCTAACATTGTTCCAATGCATCAGAGGTGGGAACTGCCCATTCTATCTTCCACACCTGAGCATGAAACTGCCCAGTGTATTCCTTTTCACCACTTTGTGAACCGCTTTGTGGATTGTACCTCACTCACTGCTATGTTGATCATTCCCTATGCCTTTAGGTAGTGTGGAAAAACCATTAAGGATACTTTGTCTCAAGGTGCCCTTTAGCGATAATACCAAAGATCACAATGGAGGAGAGTTAATTTACTGAGTGACAGAATGTGCCCAAAGGAACATGCCAGAGCACTTGACCCTTTCTGTTTAAGTGGTGATCTTCCAAAAAAATAGTTAAACTCTCTAATGTTTCTATTGAGGGGAATTCTGAAAAGTAATTTGGTAACAATACCACTTTCTAGAATATAGATTTCAAAAATACTTAGCTGATGGACTAATAGAGCAGGTTAACCACATTGAGAATATTTAGCAGCAAGGGGAGCCATAGTAAACCAAAAAGATAGGGACAGATATAAACTACCTTGGACTAACATTTTAAGGAAAGTTCATTTACCAATATCATTTACCAAAATTATATTATATAATTAGCTTTCACTTCCCACTAATCTCATGAATTTATCTCACAATGAAGCATGCTTTTGAGGCAAATTAATGAGCATAGTTTATTTTCTATGATTCTATACTCTCACTTACTCATTTAGTTTATGGGACAAGGATTTGTTAACTTTTAATTCTCCTAGATAGAGTTGCTTATGTTTTTCCATTTCACTTATTAAAGTCTTCTTGAATTTTCATATTGGAGAAATCAGATTCCATATTTTTAATTCTGAGCTCCATCTGACTCTTAGTTGCTCTAAGTTTTCTTCAGATGCTGCTTATAACAATTTAAAATGATGCATTTAAAAAAAAATCACCATAACCTGAACAATTATATTATTTATTTCTTTTAGATTGAGTCAGTAATTGAGAGAGCTATTTTACATTTGTGAAAAAAGCTTTACATACTTCTCAGCATCAATGAAATTGATAACTAGTTATAAACAAAATTTTAATCATTCCTGTTACCAATCATGTAATCTGAAAATTTAAGAGAATCAATTTAAAAATTGAAATATTGAAAGAGAATCAATTTAAAAATTGAAATATTGAAAATGTAGTTTATCAGTGTAACCTGGCTTATTGTACCCTCAATGAATCCCCAACAATAAAAAAAAAAAAGAAAAAAAAATGTAGGTTAAAAACTATTCAAGAGTATCCTGTGATTTCTTTTTTATTATTTGTCATGATTCAGAGCAAATTTCAGCAAATGACAATGATCATATTTGTATGCAATCTTTCACAGCTGCTGAACTCAACAAAAATGAAGAATATTCTTTAATTCAAAGGAATGAAATCTTTAGGGGAAATGGACAATTCAAGTTTCTTAAATAATTTGAATTAGTATGAGAAATGGAACTAAGTTGTTATAGCCTATGATTTCTAAATCAGTTTTTTCTCTTTTCTTAATAGTCTTTTCTGCCAACCTGTCATAATAATGAAATAATGCTCTAACAAGAATCATTATTCTGAGCAATCGATCTAAAGGGAGAAACAGATGTCACTTCCCTTCTAGAAATCTACAAAACAAATTGGTATAAGGAAAGTTGAGGAAACACATACATTCAAAAGGTAAGTTGTTGAAATGAATGAAAGCATTTACCTGTAGGTAATAAACCTGTAAAAATAGATTGACTTGTTTTATTTTCTACTACAGACTGTTGCTCTTTCTTCAATCTCCTGTTTATACTGCTCCAGTTCACCACATTCTACCACATTCAATTTCATGTGGCTTCTGAGGTTCATTACCTCTTGCCTCAAACCACATGGTATCCTTGTGCAGATCTTCACAATTCTTTGTAGGGTCTTCATAGATGTCTGGTTGAAATATATATATATAATTTTTTTTTTTTTTTGACAGCCTCAAGCTGTCACCCTGGGTAGAGTGCTGTGGCATTACAGCTTACAGCAACCTCTAACTCCTGGGCTCAAGCGATTCTCCTGCCTCCACCTCCCAAATAGCTGGGATTACAGGCGCCTGTCACAACGCCCGGCTATTTTTTGGTTGCAGCTATCATTGTTGTTTGGCAGGCCCAGGCTGGATTCAAACCCGCCAGCTCAGATGTACGTGGCTGGCGACAAAGCCGCTTGAGCCACAGGCGCTGAGCCTGGTTGAAATATTTGATTCTCTGCATCCAGATGTCAACATTTTGAATATATAGCTTCCAATTCTGCTGTAACATCATCAATCTGCAAGAATAAAATCATACGGTTCCATAATGAAGGAAGTAGCGTAAGAAGGGTCAAACTCAAACCCAGTAACAAATTCTGAAATAAATTCAGTTGAGTAAAATGTTAACTGTCGTGTAGCAGAGTTTTAAAACATGGTGGTCGAATTACTCACAAGAGTCACAAAAATATATTCTTTACTCTCATCACTTTCTCCACATGTTTGCACTTTATCTTAGACCTTTACTTTATGATTGTTTCATGTCTTTCTTCCTTAAAAGGGTTCCAAGTCACCTCTTCATAGAAAATATCTTACCCCTCCTCCCATTGCCATGCACAATAATTTCTAAAGAAGTTTTAGTGACATTATATTGAGTTAGAGGCCTGAGCCAACAAATGGCTCCCAGAATAAAACACTAAAAAATAAGACTTTAAATTCACGAATCCTGTGAACATAGATTCTGATGCCACAGGGCTTTTTATGAACTATAAATATTTTATGCTAATTGTAACTGCAGTCCAAGAAATAATCAATCCTGGGGTGAAGAAGCAATCATCTAGTATAAATGTTTAGTGACACAATCTGTACACATTTTTTTAAGGAAAATGCCTTAATCCAATAGCACTATTTTATATAACATTCTGTTACTTTATACAAAACAAAAGAGGACACTAAACAATGACCAAAAATTAATAGACAATTAATAAACCAACAAAGAAACAAATCTTTCTGGAAATTCAGTGATTCTGGGTTGGAAATACATATCTTTAGATGTAACAATTACTTGATTTAATGAAAGTGAGTGCAGGGGTAGTTTTGAGACTTGTCTGCAAATTGCTTGACATTTCTCCCAGTTAACTCCCTCTCCTCAGTATGAGTTGACTTTGGTAACTGGTTTCTAGTGAATACAATATGGTGAAGTGCTGTGTAACTTGGAAGGTTAGGTTAGAAAATGCAACACAGATTATACCTGACTTTCCCTCTCTCAGGAAGCTGGCCCTTAGAATCTAGCCACCACTGTGAAGAAGCCTATGCCACAGGGTGAATGCTCATGTAGGTGTCTCAGCTGCCTGGCCCAGGTGGAGTCCCAGCCACAAACCAGCCTCAGCTGCCAGACATGTGAGTAAACAGGCCTTCAGATGATCCTGGGACCCAGCTTCAAGTCACCCCAGCAGATGCAAGTTGAGAAGAAATGAGCTGGCCCCACCATTCCTTGCCTACAACTGCAATTTGGAAACAAGATAAATGTTTTGAGACACTAAATTTTGAAGTGGTCTGTTATATACCAAAATGACAGATACAGATCCTGATACTAAATGTGGACTGCTGCAATTCAAACCAAAAAGCACTGAACATGTAGGACACCTTGGGACCAGGAAGTTGCTGGAAGCTGAAAGGACCTAGAGAAGAATAGACCTCCTTCTTCAAAGAGACCAACAGTGGGAGGGCTTCCAGGGCAGGGAGTAAGTGACATTGAAGCCTGGAGGCAAGAGCACTGTTGCTGCACAGCAGCTGAAACTAAGTCAGTATGAGGGACACTGATTCAGTATAAAGACTCTTCAACATAAGCTCCATGTGCAGCCTCTCTGAAAGGGGGGCACTAGACCAGCAAAGATCTCACAGACCACCAAGGCTTGTACGAAAGGTTTTTATTGGGGAGGGAGGGATGCTGCAGAGCAGCACCAAGGAGGAGAGAAAAGGAGGGGGGGGGAAGAGAGAGAGGAAAAGGAGAGAGGAAGAGAGGAGAGACTGAGAGAGACAGGAAGAGAGAGGAGGGGAGAGAGAGAGAGTACGCGTGTGAGAGAGAGCTATATAGGTTCCTTTAAGGGAAGTCTTAGAATGGTGATGGGAGGGTAGAATAGCCAATAAGGAGTTACTTCTCTGGCTTGAACAGGCATTAGGGGCAGGCCATAAGTTTGAAATTTTCAGCAGGCAGCTGATCTTGGTCTATAGAAAGTAGGACAGGCTTTTCTTGGGGAGGGTCTTTCTCTGGGGCAATTACCTAAAACTCTTCACATGTCAATTTGCCTGATACAGATGGTTCCTGGTGTAACATGATTCAGCTTACACGTTTGTGTTTTTGCTATGGTGGGAAAATGAAATGTGTAGAGTACATATACCTGCACCTGATAGAGATGATATGATCTTACACTTCACACCTGAGTCTGATGCTATGATAAATGAAACTTCGGGGGGGATACTGAGTAGAAATGAGAGCATTTCCCAAGTGGGAGGGATTTTTTTAAAAACATAGTCAGAAAGTAGATTGTGCTGGTTTTAAAAGTTGTCCTTACTTTCTTGAACGTTCATCCCATAAAGATGTTATCAAGATGGCTGACTGGCAGCACCCAGGCCTCACATCCTCCACAAACAAGGACCAAAACAAGTAGATAACCACACACACCTGAAGAAAATGTCTACAAGAGAACACTGGAATTCAGCAAGGAAGTGACAGGATGTTTTGAAGGACATAAAAAAAGGAAGCAAAGCAGCCAATACAGCCCAGCTGAGCTCACAGTCAGGACAGGTTCCCCAGGGGAAAAGTAAGCGAGTGATTCCCAGCCATCCACAGTCCACCAAGGACACCTGCAGTCCTCACCACAGGAGAGCCCTCTGTCCTCACAGGCCCTGAATATAGGATGAGAACCGCTGAACTAAAGGAAAAGCAAGATGGCCAACTAGAGACAACACTCATCAGACTGTCCCAGTTGGAGGGTAAAAGGATGACAGCAGTTGTGGCTCAGGTGTCAATCACAGGGAGAGGCAATGGAGGCATTCAGGGACCACACCAAGGAGGGCTGTGAAGATGAGACAAAGGAAGATAGAAGAGGACAGAAGCGGTGTGGACAAATCCAGAGAAGTCTGGAGCCAGTGAGAGTTAGGGAGGGCTCTTTTCCCTCATTTTGTTGCCTTCGATAAGTGGACACAAAAACTCATCCTGCAGAAGAGTGCTACCAGGGACCAGAATGCAAGCTTTCTTAGACCTATCAGCAGTTCTCAGCCTGTGGGTCATGACCCCTTTGGGGGTTGAACAACCCTTTCCCCTTTCACAGTAGTCGCAGTATGTGTTTTCTGATGGTCTTAGGAACAAGACACCGCTCCTCATGTGTGGGGGTCACCACAATATGAGGAACTATATTAAAGGGTCATGGCATTAGGAAGGTTGAGAACCACTGAGATGCTTCCTCCTCTGCCTCCCAATTCCTGGCATCACAGAAAGAAATTTTCCTTCAGCTGGCTTGTAGCCACAGCATCCCCTCATAGTGACTGCATAGTGACTGTGAGAGGGCTCTCTACTAAGAGGCCTGTTTCTCTCCATGCCAGTGTTTTGTAGGATTTCCCACTGGTGACCTGGACAGGTGAGCTGGACCAGTGCCCCCAAGGCACCAGAGCAGTACAAGGAGACTGTAGCCCCTCCTCACTCATAACAACCATGACAGTGCTCTGTGATGAGAGGCTTGTTTCTCTGCAGTGGGGACATATCCCAGCTGTGCCCACCACTGACAACATAGGCAGGCAACAAAGGATCAGATACACAAGTTCAAGAGCTAGTATTGGGCAGCAAGAAAACACATGCACTGCAACAAATCTGAGGGAAGAAGGCTGAGCAAATGAGAGAGCTCAACCTACACATCAGAGAAACTGGGGGAGTGGACAGTGACAGAAAGAGCCTGGCCTGGGACCTTAGCAAGTAAATGATTAGGTCCTCTGCCTCAGGGACAGCCCTCCTGGCCTGAAGAGATTGCTCTGAACTCCTTATCAGCAACTCCCCCTAATGGCCAGATAAGCAATCTACAAGCCCTGTTGAGGCATAGCTACACCTTTCAGGTGCTCCCATTCCAGCCTCACTTGTCTTGCTCTCTCCTACCTCAGGGGGTGTAGTGACAAAGCAACCCCCAGGGAGCTACATGCATTTGTGCGCCTCGCCTGGGGGCTCAGAATCCACCACAGATACAAAAGATTACTTCAACAGCTGGCTCCTCCATACAAACTACAATGAAGGTAACCACTTCACAGCTAAATATAGACAGAGTCTGCCAATCCTGAATTCCCTTCTTCCCAAACCCTGTGTAAGTGTGAGAAGCTCCAAGATGGCAGACTAGAGACCTCTCCTCCTCAGCTACTCTCTGTAAAGCCAGGGAGAGGAGTTTCCATCCTGCTCCATGTCAACCATCCCACCCAGAAACAACACTGCCATGGTACAGCGAGGCACCAAGAGCCAAAGGAGAATAAGATGGGTGGGAGAGCTGTACAGAAAGCAGGTATGGGAGCACTGTGACCCAGGAATAGAACCCACACATGGAATTCATGGGGAAATTAAGTCCACAGGAGATTATCCTCCACCCACCCACCCAGCAGAGCACTCTGTAGGGGTGGGCTGGGACTGCACTGAACTCTAGGTGGGCCTGTCCCTCCAATCATAGGGAGTGGGCATGAAATAAGCCGGTACTGATGTCCCACAGAACTCTCATCTGCAGAGGGCTGGAGAGAGTGTACTCTGCTTCTCTGAGATAGACCCAGAGGCTCGAGCACAGGAACTCACAGAAGCAGTACCTTGTGGGGTTTGGATGTGGAGCTTGCTCAGTGGGAGGCCTGGCTGCCAGGTACCCCACCACCCTGGGAGAGGTGCATTTAGGGTTAGCTTTACAAACTGAGGAGCATTCTGATAGGGTGCATAAATGTTAATTATTGAAATTTCTTCATGTTGGGTGTTTCCCTTGACAAATGTGTAGTGACCTTCCTTATCTTTCTTTATCTCTGTTGGTTTAAAGCCAATTATATCTGCAGCTAAAATTGCCACCTCTGATTTTTTCTGGTTCCCATTTGACTGTATTATAGAAGTCCATCCCTTCTTCCTGAGTCTATTTTTATCCTTTAAGGTAAGATGAGATTCTTGTATACAGCAGATATCCAGCCTGAGTTCTGTATCCAGTCAGCCAGCCTGCGCCTGTTTAGAGGACAATTTAAACCATTCACATTAATTGAGAGAATTGATAAGCCTGGTTGTGTTGGGGTGTCATGATTTTCAAATGTCCAGTGGACATTTTTAATACTTTTACCACTGTGGAAGTTGGGTTTTGTTCAAAATTTTCTGGGGGAAAATTACTTTGGAGGTAGAGCATTGCACTGGTCATTGTTGAGGATGGCTCTGAGAATATCCTGGAGAGCTAGTTTAGTTATGGCAAATTTCTTCAACATGTGTATGTCATTAAAGTATTTGATTTCTCCATCACAAATGAAACTCAGTTTAGCTGGATACAGGATCCTGGGCTGGAAGTTGTTTTGTTTTAGGAGATTGAAGGTCAATGACCATCCTCTTCTGGCTTGAAATGTTTCGGCTGAGAGATCTGCAATCATTCTGATACTTCTCCATTTGTAGGCAATGCTTTTCTTTCTCTATCTTAACTTTGGTAAAGTTAATCACAACACATCTAGGAGATGCTTCATTTGAATTGAGTCTCGCTGGGGTTCTGAAACTGTCTACTATCTGAAGTTCTGTATCTCTTGAAATGCTTGGGAAATACTCCTCCAAAATCTCTTGAAGTAGAGCATCTGTTGTACCTTTAGGACCATCCTGTTCTCCTTCAGGAATTCCTATAAAACAAATGTTTGATCTTTTGGAGTGATCCCACAACTCTCTCAGGGAATGATCAGTTTTTGCTCTGCATTTATCTACCTCTTTGAGTGTTTGGGAATATTCAAAAGCTTTGTCTTCAGTTTCAGAGATCCTTTCTTCTGCCTGGTTGACTCTATTACTGAGGGATTCTACTGTATTTCAGAGCTCCTCAAGTAACTTTTTTTTTTACAGTTTTTTTTGGCCAGGGCTGGGTTTGAACCTGCCACCTCTGGTATATGGGGCTGGCGACCTATTCCTTTGAGCCACAGGTGCTGCCCTCCTCAAGTAACTATTTTGTTTCCTTGAGCTCTACTATCTCTTTTCTCATTATGTCCATATCTTTGGTGACTTTGTCTTTGAATTCATTAATTTCTTGAGACAACTTTAGAGCTACTCTTTGAAATTCAATTTCCATCTTTTCTTCTATTCTATTTATCTTATTTGCCATCCATATTCTGAATTTGATTTCTGACATTGCAGCCATTTATCTATGCATGGCATCTTCAGTTGTATCTCCTTTGTCATTTCTTGGGAGGGTTGATCTACTCTGATTATTCATGTTGCCAGAGTTCTTCTGTTAGGTCCATACCATGTTTGTTTTCTGCCATTTGGTTATTAGAACTGGTAGGGTGACATTGAATTGGGGTTCCCAGATAGTAGAGAGAGCCCCTTACCAAAGCACTTGGCTTTGGAATTGTAGCTTATCTCCTACAACCTTACAAAGGCCCCTTTCACAGTTTTGGCTGGAGACTCTGAGGACCTACTTGGTGAGATAGTGCAAGCTAGCTTTGTTTTGATTATCAGCCAACCTCTACCCTATCTTATGAAGCCATGGTATTAGGTTTAAATCTCGGCTGTGAAGAGAAAAAAATGGCTGTGGCACCCAGCCCCCACCCTTCAGTTTTTTTCCACTACAGAACTTCAAAAGTCAACCGATAATGACCCCAAGTGGACATCCCCAGACACAAGTTCCAATTAATTGTCTTAGGCAGTGCAAACACTGCTCAACAGAGAGGGATTCAAGGGTCTCCAACAGCACAATTGGAGCCAGGGATCCATGCCCCCACCTGCCAGACTCAGTCCACACTGTTGTCCATTTCTCTGCTCACAGGCCCAGTTGGAGCCAGGGGCCACATTCCCACCCACTGGTCCCAGTCCACACCCAGAAAGCTTCTGTTTGCCAGACCAGTTGGAGTCAGGGGACCATGCCCCCGCCTGCCAGTCTCAGTCCACCATCTGGCAAGCCTCTATTCACAGGCTCTGTTGAAGTCAGGGCACCACACCTCACCCATAGGTCTCAGTCCTCACCCATATAGTCTCTGATCACTGCCCCACTGGAGACAGGGGACTACATCTTTGCCCTCAGGTCTTGGTTCACACCCAGCAAACCACTGCTCGAGAGTTCTGTTGGAGTCAGGGGACCATGCCCTTGCCCTCAGGTCTCAGTCCATGCCTGGCAAGCCTCTGCTTGCAGGCCCAGCAGGGGCTGGGGACCAGCCCTGCCTCCCAAACTCAGTTCACACAGAGCAAACACTCTCCCACTGTGGGTGCCATCAAAGCCGGGGTTTCTGCACTCCATCCCACCAGACACAACCTGAACACACAACACCACCACTGGTGGGCATAGTCAACTCCTTCTCCCACCAACTGTCCCTTTCTACCCCTTCTTCCTTCCTTGTTAGTCACAGATTCCTTCCTGATGGTTGGCTCAGCTCTGTACCTATGGCTTCATAGAGTCTGATTCTGTCCAGTTTTTCTCCCTCTGGTCAGGAGCCTCTGCTGAGGGCTGCTACCAGTAGGCCCTTTTTCTGCCTTCTTCTCTCTTTTTTATTATTATATTTTTCTTTCTCTTTCTTGCTTTTTTCTTTTCATTACTCTCCCTTTTGTCCCTGTACCAAAATCTCATTTCAACATGAAGGACTAGCGATGAGGAAGATAATTGAGAAGGAAGAAGTAAGAAAGTAAGTACAGAAAATAAACAAGAAGAAACCACACATGAAAAGAAACCAACAGAAATATTCTGACAACATGGAAAATCAGAGCAGATAACCTCCCTCCAGAGGGGGATCATGATGCAGTTACCATCAATAATTCCATCTACAAGGAAATCATAGAAATGAAAGAAAGGGAATTTAGAATATGGATGGTAAAAACAATGAAGGGCATTGAAGGGAAAGTAGAAAACCACCAAAGGAAATCCAAAAATTGACCCAATAAATGAAAGAAAAACATGATGAAATTAGAAAAGATATACTCGAGTATATACAGTAATGGAGCTTAAAGAATAGAAAGAGCCATCCTGGGAATTTCAAAATTCAGTAGAAAGTTTCCATAACAGATTAAATCATGGAGAAGAAAGAATCTCAGAGCCTGAAGACAAGGCTCTTGAGCTAACTCACTTGAAGAGGCAGAAAAGAAGAGAGTAAAAGCAGTGCAATCTCTTAGAGAATTAGGGACTACACAAAGCATACAAATTATAGGTTTTCCTGAAAGAGAAGAGAGAACCAAAGGGATGAAAGCCCTAATGGAAGCTATCATAACTGAAAATTTCCCAAGCATCACCACAGATTCAGACACACTCCTTTTAGATGGGTATCGAACCCTGGTTCATCTTATTTCAAACAGAGCATCTCCTAGACACATAGTAATGAACCTGGCCAAAAAATTCTATAGGAATCCAGGAATAAACACCAAGTGACCTACAGGGTAAATCCATAAAGTGACAGTGAATTTCTGGGCTGAAACTTTACATGCCAGAGGAGATTAGGCTTGCACTTCAACATACTCAAACAAAACAACTTCCAGCCTAGGATGCACTACCCTTCTAAAATAGGTTTTATATTTGATGGAGAAATAAAATCTTTTACTGACAATTATTAAGGAAATTTTCCACTACAATATCAGCACTGCAGGGAGTACTCAGACTCATACTACATATAGACCATTACAATGGACCATCAGCAAAGTAAAGTTAATCAGAAACTAAAGGTCAAAGCCTAGCTTCCACAATAGCCCAAGTGATAGAACTAGGCAACAGACCTACACAAAATAAGATAACAGACCTGCACCATATTTACCAATTATTTCAATAAATGTCAATGGCCTGAATTCCCCACTAAAGAACCACAGGCTGGATGACTAGATATAAAAGCACAAGTCAACTATATGCTATTTTCAGGAAACACATCCAACTGCCAATGACAAAACAAGATTCAAGGTGAAGGTTGGAAAACAGTATTTCAGGCAAACAAAAATCAGAATAAAGCACAAGTTGCAAATCTATTTGCTGATACAATCAGCTTTAAAGCAACAAAAGTAAAGAAGGACAAAAATCGACACTATATACTAGTCGAGGGAACAATACAACATGACATTTCAATCCTAAATATTTATGCGCCCAATTTTTAAGTGGTCCTACATTTATAAAATGAACCTTAACTGATCTGAACAATACGTTATCCTACAACAGAACATCAACTGCACCATTCGTCATTGCCAGCTACCTACATTTCAGAATACTTCCCACCTGCCAACTGCCAATGAAACTAAAAAAACATGCCATTAGTAAATCAGATGAACATTACACACAGTGAACACACTTAAGCCTGGGATGGATTAACATGGATTGATGACTGAACATGGGATGTTATACAAAAAGGACCTTCTATGCATAAAAAGACACAATCATAGTGCAAATTGCTCTACTCTCCCACCCCAGGTAATGGGGTAACCTTTAGGCATCCTCCTGGAGGTGAAAGAAAACCATGTCAAGAGAACTACAGCTTATATTAATACTTCACTTTTTGGAGCTGGATGGCTATGCAGTGCACACTTGTGGCCATTCCTCCCCCACATGGACTGAGCGATAGACCATGCATAGGATGGCCTTTCCTGCCAGGAATACATGAAACTCAGCCTATGGTACTAAATAATATAAAGGCCTTGAGAGCTCATTTCCCTAGGTCTTTGACTTGTCAGAAATGGCCCGTAAGTATCCCGAATTTACAACCAAAGTACTGAACCATACAAAAACTGCTGTGTAGCAGGAAACTAGCCAAATTTAAAAAATGGTTATATAAAACAGAATGGCTTTGGAAACACTCACCACAACTCAGGGTAGAACCTTCACCCTAATAGGAACCACATGTTGTGCATATACATGTTCCAGATGAAAAAGATAATGTTACTGATGCTTTATATTAAGATGCTCAGATCAATAACTTAAAATAATTAGGAGTCTTTATTCTTTTTCTAAATGGTTACATCTTTTGCCTATGCATTGGAACTATATTTTACTAATTAACATAACGGTCAAATTTAGTACTTAATTTTGTTGCTATTGCCTATATTATAGACGTGGGTTACTACCAAAAATATATAAGTCAACATAAAAATCATGGCTATAATGTCCCTTCATTTCCCCTTCAGCAATATTACAAAAGTATGGGCTAAAAGATTTGGGAACTCTGATAGACCAACAAAAAATACAAGTTCCCCAGCATAGAAAGAGAAAGCTAGAAAGTGTATTGCACCATATCAAATTCTTTCATTCCGAAGTTCCTCACACCCCAACTATGCCCATTTTAGCAGAAAGTAATCAGATTGATTGACATCATGATTGCCAAAGACTGAAGCATGTGTAGAGACAACCCCACCCACGTGACATCTACTACATTGTAATATTTTTTGACCAGAACTTTGTAATTTTCTGTTTCACTGTTCCCATCCTTTTTGAATCATTTCTTTCTCAGAAGTGGTGGTTCCTCTTTGTAGTAATGAGATAATCAATTACACTATGCAATTTTGGATAAGATAAGCAGCATTCTACCATAAATCTTGCCAAAGGACCCACTAAACGACCACTGTGTATACCACTGGCATATACACAAGACTGAAAAGATGACAGATATTACTAACCCTTAGCTCTTCATACTACTAAAATCTTTGCCCTGAAAGTGGCTTAATGATTTTTTTCAAATCATGAGATGTGCCTGTATGACTTCTCACTGCAATTGCATAGCCTGCACTCCACCAAAAGATGTAATAATGCTCATTTACCTCATGCATTATGCATTTCACTTCTAAAAAACCTCTGACCCTCTCAATCCAGGAAGATTTGAGGCAGTCTTCCCACTTCCTGGCTGGTATTTTCCACAACAAATTTTCTTCCTTGACAATCTTCATTGTCTCAGTAACTGGTCCTATACAGTAAGCCACTGAGCCTTGGGTTTGTTAATAAGTTCATCTTTTCCTACCAATATAAAATGTCACAATTATCAATTTCTAAGTTCTTCCCTATATTTGGACATTTCTGGATTTTCTACTGTTCCATTCACTTATCCTTCAGCTGTAAATGATTAATGTATGCAAATGAATAGCATATTTTGCTATCTAGAAGGGCAAACCTTTGTTCATTCCATTACAAAAATGTTCTTAATGACATCATCACAACAGTAAAAGACAAAATGGCATGAATAACTTAAAATTGTTCATATATGTAAAGTTGATAAACATAGAAAGAGCTCCCCGTTTGAGGAAAAATGAGTCTTCCTATTCAAGAACACAGAACTACCTCTTCACTTCAAAGTTTCTTCCTAAGGTCCTTCAGTAAAGAATACAAACACATTGATATGAAATGGATTGCATTTTATTTGAAGTTTTAGCCCAGTTGGCATACAATATTATAGGAATTACTTTTTTTCATTATACGTGTTTCTATAATATATATAACGTTATGGAGTTTGGGGGGGTGTTTTGAGAGAGTCTCTGTCACAGTAGGTACAGTTCGGTGGCATCATAGCTCACAGGCAACCTCAAACTCTTGGGCTCTTGCCTCAGCCTCCCCAGTAGCTGGAACTACAGGCACCCGCCACAAAAGCCTGGCTAGTTTTTCTATTTTTAGTACAGCTGGGGTCTTGCTCTTGCTCATGTTGCTCTCAAACTCCTGAGCTCAAAGGATCTATCCACTTCCACCTCCCAAGGTGCTAGGGATTCACACACGTGAGCCACTGCACCCGGCCATATAACACGATGTTTTAAAATGTGTACATTAAACATAACAAGCCATATGTACCTTGTTTTGACAATTAAATCACTTTAAAACTGCAAACAAATCACTCTAGAAATGAAAGTACGAATGGATTGGAGAACAACTAAGCTTTTTTTGTGTTGCTGCTCAAAAAGATGGCCTGGGCACCGAACCTGTACAAGGTTTCTACGTCCCAGGCACGGTAGAGCCTGTGGAGAGAGGAAAGCCAAATACCCTCACTGACAGGAGGGCTCGGGCCATAGGCTGGGCCTAAGCCAGGCGCTCAGAGAGACAAGGAGGGCACGGGATCCCTGGAGCAGGAAAGGGTCGCTGCCCCTAGGTCAAGCCCAGTTCCTGTTACCTGTTCCTCTTGTCTCTATCGTCCAAGCCGTTCTTCAAGAAAGGATCGGCTTCCCTCTCCCTACCTCGCTCTGACAGGCAGCTCTGTGGATTCCCGTGAGATCCCCATGCTGGACGTGATACCTACATTGACAGAAGACAGGGGCACAGCTCTTACTTCCGAAGCCGAGCTGGACCCCAGCCAGCTGGAAGAGGAACCCGAAGTCCCCCCTCCTCCTAAAGCAAAACATCTTTCTCATAGAAGCTGCCATAGGCTTCAGAAATAAAGATACCTCAGCTCCTCCAGGGGCTTTTCACTGCCTCCGAGTCCCAACAGCAGCAAACGACACCAGTCTGGCTACAACCTCCATCGCCAGAAAAGAAAACCCGTGGTCTCCACCTCAGACCAACCAACCCACCAGGCAGAGCCAGCAAAGCAGTTAGCGCCAGGGCGCGTGCGCACATCACTGAGGCCTCACTGCGCGTGCGCACCCAGGCTCTACAGCCTGCGGGAAGGGTGTCCTCGGTGAAGCCAGAGATCCACGCGATTTGTTTGTGGTGGTCGCAGCTGTCTGGCTCGCTCTGGACTGCCTCAGGTTCACAAGGCGTGCACACACACACACACACACACACACACACACACACACACACACACACACACACACCCCGCCTGAGGGCCTGCCTGACAGCGCCAGCCTGTAGGCCTGTTCCTCCTCAACACACGGGATGCTAGTGCTGGGCATTCCACCCTTGTGCCCAGCTACCACCCAGATAGATGCACAGCTTGGCCACAGCTGTGGCATCTCGCTCTGGGGTTGTGCTGCTGTTGGCACAGTGTGGTCTGAAGCTGCAGAGCCGCTATTGTACCCACCTAGAGTCTGCAGCCAGGGTAGCCTGCTAGCATGGAGAAATTCCTGTGGAAGGTTATAGCGGTGAAAGACTTCCTAGACCCCTGTTTCATGCACGCTGTGAGGCTGCTGTCAACAAGAAGGCGAAAATGGGGGAGAGTATATTGGTGTGGTAATTAATAAGAACATGAAGCTGGGACAGGAAGTTTTAATTCCTGTGAAAGTTACCTAAGTTCAACTTTGTGGGAAAACTTTTACATCCACATAGTAAATCTCTGAAGATATTACAAGAAGAAACCTGGGTAACAATTCCCATCCCTGAAAAAACTTTCTATGAAAGACAAGGCAAAAGAGGAGTTGAGGAAAAGTGGAGAAGTGGAGTACTCCCACCTCCATGATGATCTCCACGTTCTCACTGAATTCTTTGCCCCACCTGCAGAAGCTAATGCCTGGATGGGACATACTTTAGGAGAAATCAGAAGTTGCTCATTCCTGAGTATGATGATGAAGACAGGCCAGCAAAGCTTGATAAATTAACATATTTGAATGGGGGTTCAGAAAATGCTGTGTTATGGTGGTTGGAGGGAATCCCACCTTACCTACAAGATGTATACTAGCCCCAGCAATAGCCAGGGGAAAGACAGAGATAAGTCACAGCCAAGCTGGTTGGTTTTGGAATACATCCGGTCCAATGAATCTGAAAAAACAACTTCTCTGAAGTGGAGTCCCTACCAACTAGACACAGACCTCTACCACCCAACAGGGAATCTATTCACGATATTTGGAAGAGACGAAAGAAATATAAACCAGTAAAAGAAAACACTCAATCTTGACTAATCTTGATATGAATTCATGATCCCAAACTTTAAGCAGGCTCAACAGTCCTATTTCCCATTTCCATTCATTCTCTTCTTCTGCACAAGTTCATACCTCACCTCCATAAACCACTCATTCTTCCTCTTCCATCTGTAATCTCTCAACTGATGACTTTGATTCTGACTTCACTATCAGTGTATATTTCCACAATATCCCACCAACAAGGCTACCCAATATCTCAGCTTTCATTACTGTTATGAGATGAATTTTGCTTACAATATTCTGTCATCTCTTGTAAACCTATTACAGTCATGATGTAACCCCTGTCACTCCACTGAAGTTGCTTTTTGTCACTGGTGACCTCCCACTGCTAAATATTTACATCTCACTTGGTCCATCAATATCATAGCGCATTGCTAGTGACTGCTTCATTGTAGAAGCAGGATATCATTCTCACTGACTTCACTGGCTGCTCCTTCTCAATCTTGTTCCTGGCTTTTCTTCTCTGTGCTGTGAATCTTGTAGTGCTCAACAGCTCAGTATTTAGTCTTCTTCTGTTTTATGGTTACACTCACTCCCTAGGTGATCTCATACAAACATATGGAATTTAATATATGTAATTAAAATCTTTGAATTTTTTTTCTAACTCAGACTTTTCCCTGTGCCTCCAAAATGGTATGTCTACATTACTCAACACTTCCATTTGGATCTCTCACACGTAACATACCAAAAACTGAATTTCTAGTATCTGATGCAGTCATGCCTTTTTTTCTTTTCTTTTCGTTTTTTTTTTTTGTTTTTTTTTTTTTTTTTGTTGTTGTTGTTGTTGTTTTTAGACCAGAGCCTCAAGCTGTCACTCTGGGTAGAGTGCCATGGCATTATAGCTCACAGCAACCTCTAACTCCTGGGCTCAAGCAATTCTCCTGCCTCCGCCTCCCAAGTAGCTAGGACTATAGGCGCCTGCCACAACGCCCCGCTATTTTTTTGGTTGTAGCTCTCGTTGTTTGGTGGCCCTGGGCTGGATTCGAAGCCACCAGCTCAGGTGTATATGGCTGGCGCCTTAGCCATTTGAGCCACAGGCACCGAGCCACTTTTTTTTTTTTTAATATTAAGATAGAAATTCCATCCTTTAATTGTTCAGACCAAAAATCTTGTGGTCAGTGCTGAATCCTCTTTCTCTCTCTCTCTCTCTCTCTCTTTTTTTAAGAGACAGTCTCACTTTGTTGCCCTCAGTAGAGCACTGTGACATGACAGCTTATAGCAACCTCCAACTCCTGGGCTTAGACAATTCTCTTGCCTCAGCCTCCCAAGTAGCTGGGACTACAGGCACCCGCACAACGCCTGGCTATTTTTATTGCAGTTTGGCCGGGGCCAGGTTTAAACCCGCCACCCTCAGGATATGGGGTCAGTGCCCTACTCACTGAGCCACAGGCACTGCCCCTCTTTCTCTTATAGCATAAATTTCAGTCAGGAATTTCTGTTGGTGCCATCTTCAAGATATGTATTTGGAATCTAACTTTGTTTCACCAACTTTACTGCAACCATATTGATCTACATCCTCTTTTGTCTATACTTTTATAATAGCCTAGTATGTTCCCTCAAGAGTGTATAAACAGAGCAGATTGTCGTCATTAAATTTTCAAACCATACCTTTACTCTGCTCAGAATCCTCCAATCTCTCATACTTTCTCAGAGTCAAAGCCAAAGTCTTCATAATCTCTTACAAAACTCTCCACTACCTTGTCTTCTATAGTTCCCTGATCTCATCTCCTGCTATTTCTATTTACTACATTCCATACAAAAGTGATGTTTTCATTGTTCAGTAATGTAAGACACACCTCTGGGCCTTTACTAAATCTGTTCTTTTGACCAGAAATGTTCTTTCATTAGATAATGCATGATTTATCCCCTGCTATTTAAATCTTCCCTAGATTGTCCCCTTCTCAATCATACTCTGAAATTTATAATTGCAGTCCTTCTCCTAAAACTCCCAATCCTTTTTACCCTGTTGTACTTTTTTCTCCGTAACACTTTTATTATAATACCTTTTAACATACTCTATTATTTCCTTATATCAGTGTCCAATTCCTACTTTTAGAATTTCAACTCTATGAGGGCAGGGATTTATTTGTACCATCCCAGCACTTAAAACGTGGCCTACCACTTAGTAGATACTATTAAATATTTGTTAAACAAATAATTTTTAAACTAGCATTTATCCATTCAAGAAATATACAGTGTTCTTCCAAAATGAAGAAATGTTTATATTTGATAGAATGATAACATTCCAACAACCTAATCTCTTAGAAGCAGAACCTAGGAAAAAATGGCTGAGAGATCGAAGTTCACATATTAAATCAGAACAAGGAGTACAAACTATGTCTTCTGGATTTCTAAAATCATGTTCATGGAGCAATGATTCATATTAAAAAGATGTGTTTATTCTTTCCAGTTAAAATTCAGAATTATTTTCTTGTTCTCCTTGTGATATCTAATGATAGAAATCATACATTAATAGTTCTCAAACTTCAGTGTGAATAAAAGTCACTTTAGAAATCTATTGGAATACAGAATTCCAGCCCATGACGCAGGCTATGGTTCGATTTGAGAAAAGGCATAGAAGAGTTTGCATTTTTAACAAGCACCTTGATTGTTCTTATGCAACTGCTTACATGTATACATTTTGAAATGCATTGCCTTAAATCTATACTTAAAAACTGGCACAGTAATTTTAAAAAATGTGAGGCTTAATAGGTTATTTCACTTTTTATGTAATTTTCCTCCTGTAACAATTGTAAGTACTTGCCCTGAAATGATGACCTAATAACTTCATTAAGCATAAGAAGGAAGAAAGGTTTATAAGATAGTAAAATATTTGAGATTCCCTTTGAGGAACTGTTAACAAGGATTTCTTAAATCATTATTCCTTGGGTAAAAACTTCCAAACCAGACCAGTTGTAAATGAGTAAAAAGCAATTTCTCATTTCTTCAGAAAAATTCTAAAATGTTGTTATTAAGACAGACTAAAATGTAGAAATAAAAAAAAGTGACTGGATAATAACACAGGGTTAAGAAAAATGCTAAAGACATCAAAAACAAAAACATAGAAGTTGGGAGAGCAAATTTAAAATAGTAATTCTACAATGTATACTAATAGTTTTAATCTCACTAAAATATTTTTAAAGGATCTATATAGAGCCTTAATCATAATGAAAATGGAAAGAATAGGATAAATACTGAAAGATACTTGAAAAATTATTAGGACCACCTAAACCCAATTACTATTACATCATTTCAGACCAGGAACCTGAAAAATTATGGGACTTGTTTAATTTTGAGAAAAATTTTATTTATTTATTCATCTATTAATTTTATTTATTTTTTGAGACAGAGCCTCAAGCTGTTGCCCTGGGTAGAGTGCTGTGGCATCAGAGCTCACAGCAACCTCCAAGTCCTAGGGTTAAGAGATTCTCTTGCCTCAGCCTCCCAAGTAGCTGGGACCTACAGGCACCTGCCACAACGCCCAGCTATTTTTTTTTTGGTTGTAGTTGTCATTGTTGTTTGGCAGGCCTGGGCTGGATTCGAACCCATCAGCTCTGGTGTATGTGGCTGGCACCTTAGCCCTTGAGCTATAGGCACTGAGCCTAAGAAAATGTTTAATTCATTATCTTTGAAATAGAAAACTTTCACTTTACATTGCCATTATAAAATTCTAAAATACTTCTAAAAATACTTTCTAAAAATTATAGAAACCTAACCACCACTAGATAGATCATAAAACTATAAACATTAAAGTTTTCTTTTTTTAAGTTTTAGAGTAACCATGAAAAAAGGAAACAAGTGTTTAAAGAAATACAAAATTAAGAAATCAGATACATTTAAGAATTTTTGCCAGATAAAGGTGTGATTTGCGGTCCATAAATTCTTAGTTTCATTGATTTTTTTCTTTCTTTCTTTTTTGAGACAGTTTCATTATCTCACCCTCGGTAAAGTGCTGTGATGTCACAGATCACAGCAACCTCAAACTCTTGGGCTTAAGCAATTCTCTTGCGTCAGCCTCCCAAGTAGCGGGGATTACAGGCACCAGCCACAACACTCTGCTATTTTTTTGTTGCACTTGTCGTTGTTTAGCTGGCCTGTGCCGGGTTTGAACCCACCACGTTTGGTGCATGTGGCCAGTGTGGTAACCACTGTGCTATGGGCTCTGAGCCAATGGATTTTTTCTATTGTTTTTCTATTATTTATTTCTGTTTTAATCTTTATCATTTTCTTCCTTCTGCTAACTTTAGACTTCGTTTGTTCTTTTTTTCTACTTGAGATGTATAGTTAGGTTGTGCTTTTGAGATCTTTCTTTTCACCTGTTGTACGTATTTATCACTATCAACTTCCCTCTTAATACTGATTTTGCTCTATTTCACAGGTTTTGGTGCTTGTGTTTTTCTTTTTTTTTACAGTTTTTTGAGATATTTTGTAATTTTTTTATTTCTTTTTGATTTCATGGTTTGTTCACGTGTGTGTTGTTTAATTTTTATGTATTTGTGAGTTTTCCTTCTATTATTTGTTATTGCTTCCTAGTTTTGTTTCACTGTGGTTGGAAAAGATTCTTGGGATGCTTTAAGCATTTTTAATTTGTTGAGTTGTTCTGTGACCCAGCATGTGATCTTAGAATATTCTGTATGTATTTGAAAATAATTATTATGCTACTATAGAGTAAAAAGTTTTGTTTTGTTTTGAGACAGAATCTCACTTTGTTACCCTTGGTAGAGTGCTGTGACGTCACAGCTCATAGCAACCTCCAACTTCCGGACTTAGGTGATTCTCTTGCCTTAGCCTCCCAAGTAGTACAGGTGCCTGCCACAACACCCAGCTATTTTTTGTTGCAGTTGTCACTGCTATTTGAGCTGGCTGGGGCTGGGTTTGAACCTGCCAGCCTCAGTATATGGGGCCGGCGCCCTACCCACTGAGCCACAGGTGCCACATCCAAAGTTTTGAATGTCTATTAGGTTCATTTGGTCTGTAATGTTGTTCATGTCTACTGGTTTCCATACTGATTTTTTTCACCTGGATGATCTATACGTTACTAAATGTGGGAAACTGAACCTTCTACTATTATTATATTGCTGTGTATTTTTTTCCTTCAGATCTGTCAATGTTTGTTTTATACATTTAAGTGTTTTATGCTGAGTTCATACATCTTTATAATTATTATATGTTCCTGTTGATGCTTTTATAATGACATAAAGACTGTCACTATATTTTGTGAGTTTTTGACTCATAAAATTATATTTAAAAATACAAATATAGCGTGAAGAACTGAGTATCCATAATACTACTATTAGAGAGACCAGTGTCTCAGTTTCCACAGCCAAGGAAGTAGGTGATGTTCAAAATTCCTTTAATTTCTGCATATTCCATAATATGCAGAAAGAAGTAACAGCAATAAAAAGAGAGCAAGGGTCTTCTCTGGGTAGCATTCCTTAAGATGGGGATGAACTAGTTGGCACTTTAAATCAACAGGAAAATGTGAATCACTCAATGAAAACATTGGGACAACTTGCTGAACAATGAAAAAAGAAATTCAAAAAAATTTCCTACAAAACAAATTCCACATGACTAAAGATTATATGCTCAGTGAATAGGGCACCGGCCACATACACTGAAGCTGGCAGGTTCGAGCCCAGGTC
>CAUYPK010081581.1:0-19246 GCA_963574355.1 Loris lydekkerianus
GGGCCCAGAAAAAAAAAAAAAAATAAACACCAAAACACAAATCAAAAAAAAAAAAAAAAAAAAAAAAAAAAAAAAATAAAAATAAAAAAAAAAAACACGCAAAAAAAAAAAAAAAAAAAAAAAAAAAAAAAAAAAAAAAAAAAACAGCTGCCTGGTAGCTATCTCTCAGCCTACATGTTCTTGGCAGAACTCTACTTACAGGTAAAGAGTAATGACTCATAATTAGATGTTCCTTGGGGATTCCCAAACACAGCAAAATTCAGCCTGCCTGATTGCTTCACTGTCTCTATAAACACATAGACACTCACAAGTTTACTCAGGGCTCATCTCAGCTACTGGAACAAAACCCAGCCCAGGGTAAATGTGGCTGCCTACTCATGAAGCTGAAGCTTTCACAGAACAGTTTTCAAGCAGCTGATGACAGAATATATCTTGAAATCTAAGCTGGTAGCCTTGATAAAGGCTGGTGGGCAAGATTTTCTATATCATGTTCTTAATCACCAAGGGATCCAAATGGTGTACATGGTGTACATTAAGTAACCAGACTGCGTTCAGGGAGGTGGGTATATGCAGTGCTTACAAGGAAGATTTCTGTCTGGCTCAAAGCATGGAGGACAGGGGTAGGGAGTTAGCTGCTCACTAATACCCTGCCATTGGTCTTTACTAAAGAGAGGGTGGATTACCACCATTCAAAATATTTGAGTGAGATAAACATTGCCTAGTAATTTTAGGGATTTAAAACTTAGATCTCTAGCCCCAGATTTGTAGTTCTTTATGGAAGGGAAGTCAATTCATATTTCTTGAGTGTCCAGAGGATACCTAGATACCGAAGCTCTTGACTTTTGGTTGCACTGTCTCAATGACAATGAAATTTCCCTAGCTGACATAAGATCTTATAGTCCCTAAGAATTTCTTTTTAAATTTCACATTTAGGTTGAATTATGATCTTTAGCTTGAAATAGATAACTTTGAACTATCATGCTAGGAACTTATCTCAAAGTCACTGAGTAAAATCAGTCATAATTACTGTTTCCTTCAATCTTCTCAATTGCTCTAGTAAATGTATTCTCCTCAATCAATAGACTCTCCTAATTCACCACCAGTGAGTATTTAAGCAAATGGACTTCCACATTGTGTCAGGAGGTGCCTTGTTCCACTCTGCCAGTTAGGCAGTGAGTGATCTGGCATCAAACTGGCATCTTATTGCCTGCTTTCCTGACCACTTCTGGTACAAACTGTTGCAGAAGGTTGTGGCTGGTTATCTAGAAGAAGGTTCTAAGATGGAGTGTGGTGTACAGGGTATTTATTAGGGGTCAACAGCTGTGGGATAGTAATATCCAGAGGGAGGAGTCAAACCAATGTGGGTGCAACAAAACCTTGTTCGGTGTCACAAGGAGCTCTGGAGGGCTGGAACTGAAATGGTGTGACCTTTACACCCACCCCAATCAGTCACCGGATGCAGGCTGCCCTCCAATGAGGCAGATGAAGCAGTTGAAGCAAAGCCTAAAGGAGCTTACAGCTTGAAGATGCATGCTGAGAAGAGGGTGACAAGCTATTCTCTGAGGGGTGATCTGGACAGGGCATCTTCATATCTACCACAGCCCACCCTTTCACTGTTTAGATCCTCGCTGCACATCCATTTGGCATTCTAAAGGCTATTTCTTCGTGGGGAAAACTCAAAGGAGTATGGTGGGATGAATGACAGCCCCCCCTTCCCAAATGGTCACAGCCAATGCTCTGCATTTCCCTCTCCTGCAATTCTTTCTTCATTCCTCTTACTTTTCAGCTACTACATCTGCTGGCCCCAGTGGCTTAGGTGATGTCCTGACCCAGACTCTCTTCCCTGTAGAGGGTTACAGCATTTTTTCATGTACTATCACAATTGAGTAAAGAAACCTCAGGAGACACCGAGTGTGTCACCTGAGGGCCACATGTATCCCTTTTTGCTTCCATAGTGTAGCAGGTCCCTACTTTTTCTTGTTGACCAGGACTAACCACACTGCTAAGATGATGGATGACTCCACTTGTGCTGGTGCTTGGGCACTAGAAGTCCAAAGTGCCCAGTGAGCAGCCATGGCTTTATAATTAATGGGATTCTCATTAGGTCCTCTGATAAAAAGTATATGCCTCTGGGGGACCATAACCTCTAACCCTGAACTGCCCAGAGTTGTGGAAATGAGAAAGAAAAGTCCCCTTCTGTCATAGAAAATCACTAAAAGTCATGGCAAATGGCACTACCATGCTTGTAGTTTTTGGTTCTCAAACCCAGGTGTTCTTCTTGGGGTGGGCACGGTACCTTGTAAGAATCTATGATTCAATGTGCATCCTGAAGAATGGGACTCCATCTTTGTAGATTATCATCTTTTAGCTATAACAGATCATCCAAATGATCTATCAGGAATAGTATTTGGTATGAACAGTGGGTCCCATGTTCAAAGACTCCTCTCAGACCTCCTCATTGCAAAGTGGGTTTCCTAGTTGATTGTCTTATTGTGTGGATTTCCATACTGGTGGGTCAAACATTCTTTAAGTCTTTAGGTAATGATGCTGGCTGAGGACCTGTGGCCAAAGAAAGAAAGACCTACATTTGAAATAACTCCTATTAGAACAAATCTTTGCCTCATCTGGAAAGAACCCAATGTAATCAAGTTGCCACCAAGTAATTGGCTCCAAATTGAGATATGGTTCCTCTTGCCGTCAGGCTAATATTTGGAAACAGCAGTAACTAAGTCAGCCCTAGTAAGTGGAAGCCCATTCTCTTGGGCCAACGTAGAGCCTCTATCTTTCTTCCCATGGCTGCTCCATTCATATGTCCATCAGACCAACACTGGGATGGCTGATGGTCAAATCTTTCTGATGATGACTGTCCGGATTATTCTTTCTACTTGACTATTTAGTGCCTCTTCTGTGGTTCTCAGGGGGTTTCTAGAATATGCCAAAACCTCTTCAAACTCTGTGCCCACACAGGTAAGTCTACCCATGTGCCCTTCATCCCCAATTTTCCAGTCTTTCTCTCCCCAGGCATGGCCAGCTATCCTGTCCATCTGCCAGAGCCCAGGAGTTTACATGCATTCTAACCCCTGGCCATCTCTCCTTCCACAGGAAATGGATGACTGGTGCCCATTTGGAGGATGTCCTTTCATCATCTTTTAAGGCCACTCCCAGGCAAGGCTGAAGTGCTGAGGCCACCCATTGCCAGCTGATACTCACATACCAAGTTGAGCCAACTGTAAACCAAGGTGGGGATTCTTTATCCTCTGACAAGTGATTGTAAGGGATCCCCCTAAAATTTGTGCTAATGCACATAAAGGGTTGGAAATCATATATGATAAATTTGGAGGCTAAATATACAAGAGTTTTTAAGTGGAAATTAAAAATAAAATTATAACACCCAACTGACCAGGCAGACATTCTCTTGGACAAGGTACCCCAGAAGCCTTAGAAATAGAGTTCTAGTCCCACAAAAGGATAAGAGGTCAGACACATCTCATTTATACCCTCCCTGTTTAAAAATTTAGACACAAAACTGAGGGCATCAATGTAAAGATTCTTGATAGTAAGATACCAAATTATTAACAAAAACTAAGGCCATACTAGGCAAGGGTCATACACCCTGACACTTAAAAAATAAACTAAGTTCTGACTCCTGCAAGAGTTTTCTTTTCTCTAACACTTAACGAATAAACTATATTCGAACTGCTACAAGATTTTTCCTTTCTCTAGCAGCTAAACTAAGCAATGACTTCAAGAAAAGCAGTATTAAAATAAGTGCAGCTAACCACCAGATGCTGACTAATGGACACCCCCCCCCCTCCCTGTTCCACAAGCCATACTACAGACTTGATTGGAAAAGAGATTGATTTCAGGCACTTTCTCCTGATAAAAGACCACCAACCCTGAACTGGTTCTGTCTGGTTTACAAAGGCTACACCCTTGAGTGTTTTTGTGTCCCTGATTCACCTTTTGATGTATAGAGCCTGCCTGTAACACTTCAAATGTTAAGTCTCCACCCCAAGGTGAACATGGCATGTATGTAACATGCATGTTTGCTTATCACGCAGGCATGTGACCTCCTTTGTGAATATTCATAGCCCCTCCTGTAACCTGTTGGATGTGTACACATGGCCAGCCCATTCTTCATAAATACTTGTTCTACCCTCAGATTCCTCAAACTGCCTTGTTTTCAGTTTCCAGCTGGAGGCTGTGCTTCTCAGCCTGTCAGAATAGCCACTTTGCAGTCTGTAACCCTTCTTAAGAAATAAAGCTCCCTTTCAAAATGTATAAATTGTGTGATTTTTAAGTTAACAAAAGCCATGGCCCTGTCCTATTCCTTTATTATAGATCTATATTTAAAAGGTGTTGTGGGAACTCTCTCTGGTTGCTCCACACTCCCTAAGAAGAAATGAGGCTTAACATCACATCTGCAAAGTGTCTGTGACCTTGGAAGGAAGAACCTGCCTCTCTCTCAGCCCTCCCAGAGACATTAACTGTTAAAGTTGAGTTTGGCAAAGCCTGATGAGGAGATTTCCTTTTAGAGTTTAAACAAGGGATGGGTGACATTCTTAAAGAGAGAAGCAAATCAGGCTATGAGGATGTGCCCAGATGGTGCCTGCTAGGTCTTGTAAACAAATGCCAAACTGGTTATTAAATGCTTGGGTGCTGATCCACAGTGACAACATCCAGGCTGTGTGTGTGTGTGGGGGGGGGGGAGGGGTTGGGGGATGGGAGGAGGACAAAGTAGATTCCATTTTCTATACTCCTCTTTCACATATTTGAAGGTCTACCTCTCTCCAGTTGGTAAAAGTATAGTGACCACCAATTAAGAGAAATTTATTAACTTCTATCAACAAGACTTTGTGTCAAGTGCTCTGGGGAAGCAAAAAATGACACTCATTGGTCCTAGCCTTTGAAGAACATGAAATAAGCCAGTGCAGAAAAGGAAACATCCCCACAGGTGCAGGGCATTGCTTCTCAAACACTGACATGCATTGGAATTGCCTGGAATCTTGCTGAAATGCTAGCTCCCCTGTTGGACCTGCGATCTGTGTCTCCAACAGAAGTCCAGGAGACATGATGAATCCTATGGGGTTAGTCAAAGCTGAGAGGAGGAAGAGCCCTGGGAGCCAGGGAACCCAGGAGAGTCTGCACAGAGTGTGCAAAGGTAGGGAAGACACTGAAGTGTTGACAAGGTCTTAAACCTCAGAGAAAAGACAGGCACATTCCTGAAAAGGTGAACACCTTAAGCAAAGGCTCAGAGAAGGAAATACCAAGGGCATTATGGGCATAGTTCAGGGGTCCTTGCTCCATTGGAAAGTCCTGTGGCAGGAGGAAGGGAGATGTTGAGAAAGGGCAGTTGAGTCTAGGAGGGGACAGCCTGGAGGGCTGGGGGCCACTTGGTTCTTCTGACAAGGAGAGTGATGGACGGCCCTTCTTGGTAGTGGTGGTGTTACTGGTGATGACAAAGCCACATAATATGGTAAAGTTGAGCAGCACCTTCAAGCTGGAAGAATGGGAAGCAAGACCTGTCACACGTGGTGGGGGAAGGGAGGAACATGAAACTCAAAACTCACATCCAGCTGTGAAGACTCTCTCCTCTTGGGCTTCTACTCCAAATGCTTAAATTTAGCTATCACACTATCCTGTTTTTGCAGTGAAATTTCAGTTCTAAAAATCTATTAAAAAACAAAACAAAACAAAACAAAAAAACCAACTCATGAAACAGCATCCTTCTTCCCCCAAGCCTTTTTGAACTCCTTGTGAACTCTCTCCGATTGCTCATTACCAGGGCAGTTCTAGTCCCTTTCTTCTCATGATGGGGTCACCAAAAGGAAAAGGAGAGTGAGTGGGATACGATAAATTCTATCTTCACTGTGCATAACAAAACAAAAACCAAAAACAAATAATGACTTACACAGAGACTCAGAGGTAACCATCAGAAGAAGCTCTTTATTATAAAAATGTCTTATTCCTCTTAGCATTAAAATAATATGACATTATTTTGTTTCTATTTAAACATATTTAATATATTCCAATCTGTATTGAACAGTTCTTTGCTATCTTTTAAATGCTTTTCTAGAGCATTATCATCCCATAAAGTCCTCCCAACAGTTCTTTGAGGTAGATATCTTTTTGTCTGTTTTTCAGAAAAGGAAACTGAGGTTCATAGTGGTTGAGTAACTAACATAGCAACATGTTTATGTTGCTATAAAAGAATACCTGAGGCTGAGTAATTTACAGAGAAAACAGATTTATTTGGCTCACAGTTTTGCAGGCTGTACAAGAAGCATGGTATAGGCATTTACTCAACTTCTGGTAAGGACCTCAGGCTGCTTCCACTCAGGCAGAAGGCAAAAGGGAGCTGGTGTGTGTAGAGATCACATGGTGAGAGAGGAAGCCAGAGAGAGAGAGAGAGAGAGAGAGAGAGAGAGAGAGAGAGAGAGAGAGAAGAGAGAGGCTTCATCTGGTCAGAGATGAAGAGAGAGTGAGAATTTATTTCCCTTCCCCAGAGCATTAATCTATTCATAGGGCATCTACCCCCGTGACCCAAACACCCCCCATTAGGCCCCACCTTCAACACTGGGGATCAACTTTACATGAGATTTGGAACAAACAAACATCTGAACTGTAACAGTCACTTTTCCATGGCCAGTGGATGAAAGGAGTCTGAAGACAGAGATCTTGAAATCTTTTGATAGTAGAGAGTTCCCTGGAGAGAAATCTCTTTGTATGCCTCTATCACCACCACCTTTCAGGGCTGGGGTTTCATTGGTGGCTTTGCCCAAGGAGGAGGTCTATTGCTATTATTCTGTCAGGTCCCTTGAGGGCCTCCCAGGGATCGAAAAATAGTGTACTTACTACAGAAATTCAGCAGCACCCAGGGTGTACTTGACATCTCTCCTGTACATTTTCAGGAACTCTTTTGGGGTTTCACAAACAACATAAACAGGGTTTATAATCAAGACAACCTGTAGCGGTCCCTGAAAGAGGAAAGGCTTGCCAGAGTTAACAGGATTCTCTCAAATCCCACCCCTCTGGCACATCCCACTGCAAGTGGAGCTATGACAAAACTTGTCACCCTAACTTCACCCCATTTTACCCTAGCTTCACCCCATGCCACCTGCGGGTGAGAAGACTGGAGAACAGTTAGTCTGGGAAGCTGAGCACAAAGCCAAGAACCCCCCACGGGGACGATCCAGTTAGGAACCAGCTCTGCTGTCACCAGAGGCCCCTACGCCTCAGAACACCTCCTCCCTCCCCTGCTGATGCTGCCTCCTCCCAGGACACATAGCAGGGAGAACTGCCTCCAACAAGGAAGGCATGCTGAGTGGTGGGCAGCCCACCACTGGTCAATGTCCCCGCAGAGGAGAAAGCCTGTTCCTTAGCCCTGTTAAGAGAGAAGCTTTACTGAGGACAATGTTTTGCCCACTACCAGGACCCATGGATTTTAATCTCCCAGTTCCATCATGAGGCCATAGAGATGGCACAGAATGTGAAACAGGCTGACTTGAGCTCAACTCCGGCAAGGGTCACTTACTGCTGGACCTTGGGCAGATGACTTGACCAGTCAGTTTTCTCATCCATTCAATGTGGATAACATTTCTGATCACATGAAGGTGTTTTTAAGGAGATAAAAATATAGAACAGCTCGCCCAGAAGAGGAATTCAATAAACGTCTCTGTCTCTCTTCCTCCCCCACCAGGTTTTCAAGTGCTTTTGGCCCTTTGTCTCCAGCTTGGGGCACGGTGAGCACTGGGGCTCTGCAGAGGCAGGAGTGTTGTTGCTGGATGCAGGAAGGCACAACGAGGTCACGTCAGCATTTCTGCAGCAACAGAGGACTAGAATTTTTGGTTTGGACCCACATCGCACACAGATGGGCCACATGACAAGCTGACACACGTGCTGCCCAGAGGCCTAGGTGCTCCCGGCTAACTCTGCCCACCCCATCAGTCCCCATGCTGAGGGCACTCCTGTCCAAGTTCATTGCTCTGCAGAGCTGACCAGATGAAGCAGACCATATGAAGGCAAAAAACAGAAGCGAGGAAGAACAAGTGACTTTTCCAATCCAGTGTTCATAACTGTTTAAACCAAATATAATATTTGTTTTGGGATCCAGAAAATAAGACTCTCTTCCCAAAGGATAGAAGAGGCCTCCCAACGTGCTGGGATTACAGGTGTGAGCCACCACACCTGGCCTGATCTGCGGTTTTTAATGACAGTCCTGGCTTCAGATATTCTGTGTAGTCGCCCCCACAAACAAATATTTGCCCAGTTCATGAATTTGAAATTTAGAAAATGCAGCCTGATAAGCATGGGTCCTCTGTGTTTGGAGACACCATTCGTCATGGCTTTGATGACGGGGTTTGAAAAAGATCCTTGTGAAGACTAACAGTATGTCCTTCAGTAACTGACAGGAAGCCGGCTTTACCCACTTACCTCTGAGAACGCTGCTTTGCTCACAGAGCTCCAAGCATAGAACTTTTTTTAAAAGCTCACTCTGTTTATAGGAATGTCAGTATCTACCAGGCCCCTGTAAAAATTTTCCAACAGAAGAGTAAGTCTCTTGGAGCATTTGGTGGCAGGTTTTCCTCTCGGTATTTTTTTGTTTACTTTTCTTCTCTTTGTTAAATTCCGACATGCAGCCTGCTGTGTCCTGCCTTGAGAGTAAGGAAGAGGCAGTGAGAACATGTAGGCTCCCAGGAACAGCATGGAAACCCCTCTTTACTCTGCAAAACCAAGGTTCAAATGTTCAGATCGCAGCAGGGCTGACAGCATTCAGCCCCCGCAGCTCAGATACGGGTTTGTTGTCTGGGCACCCACTGACTGAAGATGCTCCCTTTGCAGGGTTCAGTTCCGTGTATCTTCTTGGGCAATACAGTTGCCCATTTCTTTGAGAAAATGGTCCTTTAGCAAAACTTCACACACAAGCACAAATTACTTTGCTCAATTACCTTTCATCAAGAACTATTTGCTTAAGTCTTCTGCTTGCACCTTCTGCATGCGTTATCCAGCTTACATTTGAAAGACAATTTAGCATTTGGGTAAGTATTAATATTTGTTGAAGATGCATTTTCTAGGGCGGTTTACCAGGAATAATCACAGAAGCAAAATAAAGTAAGTAACAATTCTTCTTTAAGTGGAGTCTGAAGCTTTGGTTCTGGGCCGAGTGGTATCACACTGAAGTACTTTTATCATGCTAATGGCATAGGGTTGCTTAGGAACCCTCCTTATCAATGGCTCAGGTTTTCTTCTGATTGCCTAGTAAGAAGATAGTGTCTCTGGTACACTCTAGCTCTTCCCTTCCAGATGTAATAAGAAATTATTTTGTAAAAGGTCACCCTCAAGAAATACACTTTTGTTTATAAGCTCCACATCTGGCTAGCAAGCCAGTGGGGTTAAAACATGGATGATAATTAGTGTTGTGCTTAGAATGGTTCTCAAACTGTGGCATGCATCAGAATCTCCTGGGGAACTGTATAAAAGTACAAAGGCCCAGGTCCTATCCAATTTCAAAGAGGCTGAGGTGCTGCATTCTTGACAACACACCAGTGCTAGAGAACCATCACTAGAGCTTGTAACCACTTGCTAAAGAAGAACCAGAGCCTGATAGTTCTCACGTGCCCACCTGGTAATGCCAATCAAAAGCAGATCATGCATGCCGGTTGTGCCAGTACTGAGGAGGTTGCTGCAATGTTTAATTGCAACCATGGGCCCAGCCACAAACAGGCTCCCAGAGAGCCTGCAGCGGCTCATTCATCTGTGTGTGTGTGTACACAGATGGACTCTGGTGATAATGTTTGGGTTGTTGCTCCCAGGAGATGCATTCTGCAGGAAAGCGAATATTACAGAGAGCAACCCAGGCCATGCTAAAGGAAAAACAATGTCTAAAGACACCAAAGGAAAAACATCTGAAGACTCACTTTTTCCGAAGCTGGGATTTTAGTTAGCTATTAAAACTAACTGCAGCTACAGGGCTGTGAGACAATGAAGTTCATTCCCAGAAAAGCTATCGTGGAATTTCCTTCTCCAGTGATTTAGGAGTTCCAAGAGCCCTGTCTCTTATGTGTAGAGTGGGTCTGGCTGCGCATCTGTGACTTGATATCCTGTGTGTCAGAGAGGACTGGGTCATTTTCTAGAATGGTTTGGAACATTCCTCCACCCTATAGCTCTCAGTCAAACAGAGCCAATATAATGAAGATGAAACTTCTTTAGACACACACACAGAGACACAGACACGTACACACACAGAGAGAGAAACATACACAGAGAAATAGAAAATGTGGAGAAAAACAACAGAGGCAGAAAATGCTCTGGATCTTGACAGAATTTCTACTCCCCAGTTAATCCCTCCACTACCAACATAAGAGTAAACTGACAAATACTTTGCTTTAAAGAGAGAAAAATTTATATTACTAAATTATAATTTTAAGTGCAGTGCTTAGAAAACAACATGTTCTTCCTTCCATTGGAAAGACAGGTGAAGCGGACACCTGCGTGAATTTCAATGTCCCAGGTAGAAGCATCTCTCGGCCTCCTTGGCATCTTCACAGCTCACAGGAAAGAGAAAATAAAAGAATGCTGGAGGTCCCTGCAATTCTGTTCCGAGAAGCTGAATATTTCCACATGTTGAGAAGCCCTTTGCCCACAAACTCCTACTGGAGTCAGAGTGAGAACCTGGACTCTGGAGGTTCAAATTTTTGCACAATAAAACTAACGCTTCACAACAGAGTTTAAAAATGATCATCTTGTGCAAATAACACTTTGATAAGCACCATCCTTTGCTGTTTCACTCTAGAAAAGAATGGAAGACTGGCAAATGAAAGGCTGCCCATTGAGAGGTACAAGGAATGAACTTTGGTTCATGCAGAGCTGAGTCTGAGCCCTGGCCATTCATCAGCTGCGAGGCCTCCGGAAAAGTTGTTCAACCTGTCCAGACCTTAGTTTCCTCATCTGTAAAATGAGAAGAAGGAAAGTATCTCTGTCATCAGGTTGCAGGGAGGATTAAATTCAGTGAGATGATGCTTAGAGCAAAGTAGCTACTCAAAGTGCTCAGTAAATGTCAGCCAGCATCTTGGCTCTGTAAGGAAATAAGACCACTCTACACTTCAAGCAAAACTCTCAAGTCATTGGATATTTGGTAACTCTAAGGAAGAAAATGGAGGAGGTGGAGGTGGCAATGGTGTCCTACCTGTTATCTTTTCTTCAAAAAAAAAAAAAAAACACAAAGAGAACTGAATCAATTATTTATTAAGCATCTGAACTACAAGTCCAAGACTATCCTTGGCACTACTGGAGCTATCAGTATGGATGGCCCCTGTCCTAGAGAAGCTCTGATCTAATTGTACAAACAAACCATACAATTGTCAAATTGCATAGACAAAGAAGCATCAAATATAAAGCCAAATGATATCTTCGGTCTTGAAGAAAGCAAGAGAGAATGACATTAGCACAAGCTTGGGAAAAACTTCTTGAAGGAGCAGGGTCTGGGAGGGTTTGGGGAGATAATTAAGATGCCTCACATCTCTGCTTACCTTGGTCACCATGAGAAACCCAAGCTTCCCAGCCAAGGCCAAGTCTGTTCCCCTTACAGCTCAGCCTGTACCTATGCTGACCCAATCTCACCTTCTCCCTGTCTACCAAGCCATTCCCCTGTGCCTCTGCTCTCATGATCTGACACTGAAATCTAAACTCCCTGCGAGTCCTTGCCCTAACTACACCTAACTACACCTTGCCCTAACTACACCTGGCTCTGCCCTAATGACTCTAATTATCAGTGCCATCCAGCAGTGGCCCTTTCTCCCACAAGTTTGCTAGTCACTCCAGGGGCTGGATCCACCTCACCTCCTCCAGCCTCTGTTCCCAAGCCTGCTATAGTTCTAAAGGGCATCAGTCCAGAGCTCCCTGTTGCAATCACAGACACTTGAGCTGTGCCTGTCGTCAGGCTAAAATCCTTGGAGATTTTAGCATTGGGATCCATTGGGATGATTGTTACAACCCTTCAATGCTATTCATGGGATAGAGAAATGGCTCTCAAAAATGTTCATGTCCTGAGGGGTCTCTGACTATGTTACATGGTGTTACGGGCTGAATTAGATCCTCCTAAAACTCAGATGTTGCGGTCCTAACCCCTCAGTACTTGGAATGGGACTATATTCAGAGATAGAGTCTTTAAAAAAGTGATTAAGTTAAAGTGAAGCCAATAATCTGATCTGACTGGAGTCCTTAAAGGAAGAGGAAATTTGCACACAAGGTATGCTGGGGAGCACACGCAGAGAAAAAGCCTTGTGAGGATCTAGTGAGAAGGCAGCCATCTGCAAGCCAAGAACAGATGCCTCAAAAGAGATAAAACCTGACAACTTGATCTTGAACTTCTAGCCTCCAGAACTGCCATCACAAAACGCTCAGTCGGTTGCGTTTTATGATGGCATCCCTAGCAAATTACTACACGCAGAAAAGGGAAATTAAGGTTGCATATGGAATTGAGGTTGCCAAAGAACTGGTTTTAAAATAGGGAGAATGTCCTGGATTATCCCAATGTGCCTAATGTAATCACAGAAGTGGAGGAGAGAGGCAGAGAGATCAATGTTACAAAATGAGGACCCGACCAGCTGGTGCCTCGGGTTGGGGGCGTGGAAATGCTGGAAAGAGTAAGGAAGCAGATTTCCCCCAGGAGCACCCCCAGGGCTGTCAGAAAGAAACAAGGCTCTCCAGAGACCCCACCCACTGCCCCCATGTTGGTTCTGTAACCTGCAGAGAAATAAAATGATACTATCATGTTGTTTAAACAGCTAAGTTTGTGATAATTTGCTACAGCAGCGACAGGAAACTAATACCACTTTTATGGTCAGCACTGATTATTGTAACAGCCATGGGATAGTGGACAATGCATCCAATATTCTCAATTCTATCAGTCCCTCGAGTTTCTCTCCTGCAAAGGCCCTGTCCTGCAGCCTACGTCAGCTCTACTCCCACAAGCTCATCCTTGCCTCCACCTATAACCCTTCGTAATCTCACTTTCAAGCACCACACTCTCCCATCCTGTTTCCCTTATCTTTTCACTTCACTTCCTTGGGTCTAATTCCCAGACTCTAAGAGTCCTTCAGCTATACTTTCTCTTACTTTCACCCTCTGCCTAGTAGAGATGTTGCTATCCAAAAATATAATGATCCCTTACATGTACCCCCCCCCCCCGTCATTTCTTTCTCTTCCTCACCCTGTTCCTCACAGGACACAACCAAACCCTGGAAAAACCCTCTTACCCATCTGCTCTGTACCTGTCCCCAAGCATCTGGGTAAGACTGGGGAAAATAGCACCTTGCCCAGTGCATCTGTCTCAATTTAAATTCATAAGTAATCACCCAAGAGGGCCTGCATGTTGCCAGTAATGCTGCCATATTCCTCTTTGCTTATGCTCTCATTCTCCCAGATAAACATTTCCCACCTGAATACTGAATTTAAAACATCACCTCTCAAAGGAAGCCTTCCTTGATGTCTTCCATGACCACCCCAGGGTGCTTTTTCCTTGGGGATCTTACCACCTTGGATTATACATGTACTTATCCATAGACCCATAGGATGGGAAAACCAGGTGTTTGTCCACATCTTGCTGTCGGCCCAATGTCCAGCTTAGAGGCGTACTCAGTAAATGTTGATGAATGAATGAAGAAACAAATGAATGAGTCAACAGGTTAAGAGGAAGGAAAAAGACATCTAATAAGCCAGATGACTTATCACTTTTTGTGGCGGTTTTCTTTCTTAACCTCTGAACTACTTTTTCCAAAAGAGGACTAACTACCCAAGTCCATTTAGTGCCCTGGGCAAACATCCCGAGACAACTAACAGAAAGCAGATTGGATATATTTGTTCCATCCAGGATAGATTTCACTTCGGGATGTTCTCAAGCCTAGAATCATGAAATCTTAGAATCAGATGGGGTTCAGGGACTTTTAATTTCATGGTCTGAGTTTTTCCAGCCCAAAGTGAGGAATAACCTTGGCTTCAGAGCAATAGTATTTGCTATTTTGGTGGATTTGTTATGATAATAATATTTTTGGACCTAAATTGTTTGAAACATCAAAAAGAAGCTGGAAAAAACTATTCACCTTAAAAGAAGCCAATGAAAATATTCACTTTTATACACTTTGGGGACTTGAAAAATGAAGACAGAACCAGAGGGCATGGAAGAGGTGTGAAGTGAAGTCAGAAAATCAAAGCCTGTTGACTCGTGTGTGTGCTGTGCAGAGCACTGATGCTGACTGAGCCCTCATGCCAGACGGTGGAGGTCATTACGCCTCCATTCCCACTTTCAGTCCTGACTGCATTAGGTAATGCCTGTAAGTCCATGGGGCTCCCCGGAGAGTGCATCTGAACAAATTATACTGTTGTAAATATTCCAAAACTAGTGAGGAACTAATGGTCTTCTTTTGTAATTTTAAAAAAATCTTAAACCACATGATTTGACCCAGCCAAGTTGAGAAGAATGCAGCTGATCATCCTGATACTTAAGGGATAGCAAATGGAAACTTCAAAATTTGGGACTGCTTCTTCAAAACAGAAAGAAAGTAAAATGCAGAAGTACGGAACACACAGCTTCTCTGAGCCATACCTTTGTGCTTACCATGGTGAGTGTTTATTCAATGAATAAACACTTGTTCAGCTCCTATACGTGCCAGGCATAGTACTGTACTCAGCCAAGGTAGATAAAGATAATGAGTTGTAGCACCTGCTTTGGGGACATTCATTGTGTAACATGGGTGGGGAGAGAGACATAAACAAATCACTATGGCAAGCACAGCAAACACTACCAAAGAGGAACCATGGTAACATGAATGCCATCTACTGATGTGCCAAATTTCCTCTTCCAGGCAGGGACAAGTTACTTTTGTCAATTAATATTACTTAATTGCCAGTGTGAGACTCTACAGAGTCTCCTGCTGATATCTTGGTGATTGTGGAAGTCTGAGTAAAAATTAAGTTACAATTCTGAGACAACATGTGGTGGCTAGCACCCAGGAGAGTACCCCAAGCCCATGCAACCTCTGCATCAATAAGAAATACATCTGTAGGCTGGGCATGGTGGCTCATGCCTGTAATCCTAGCACTGCAGGAGGCTGTTGTGGGTGGATTGCCTAAGCTCAGGAGTTCAAGACCAGTCTGAGCAAGAGACCCCATCTCTTAAAAATAGCCAAGCATTGTGGCAGGCTCCTATAGTCCCAGGTACTTGGGAGGCTGAGACAAGAGAATCTCTTGAGCCCAAGAGTTTTTTAAATTTGTGTGTGTGTGTGTGTGTGTGTGTGTTTGTGTTCTGGCATTCTGGTTTTTTCTTTTTTTTTTTTTATTATTAAATCATAGCTGTGTACATTAATGTGATCATGGGGCACCATACACTGGTTTTATAAACAGTTTGACACATTTTCATCACACTGGTTAACATAGCTCAAGAGTTTGAGGTTGCTGTGAGCTGTGAATCCACAGCCCGGTACCAATGGTAACAAAGTAATACTCTGTTTAAAAAAAAAAAAAAAAAAGAAGAAAGAAAGACAAGAAAGAAAGGAAGGAAGGAAGGAAGGCAGGAAGGAAGGGAGGGAGGGAGGGAGAGGAGAGGAGAGGAGAGGAGAGGAAGAAGGAAAGAAGGAAAGAAGGAAAGAAAGAAAGAAAGAAAGAAAGAAAGAAAGAAAGAAAGAAAGAAAGAAAGAAAGAAAGAAAGAAAGAAAGAAAGAAAGAAAAAGAAAGAAAGAAAGAAAGAAAGAAAAGGAGACATCTTTGTTGTTCTAGAACTGTAAGACTCAGGGAGTGTGTTGTACACCTACTCTGATGAACATAGGTATAGAATAAGCACTTTGAGAATAAAGAGGAAAGAATCCAGTGAAATCAAAGAGCATTTCCAGTAGAGGTGACATTTGAGGTGAATGAAAGAGTGTGGTGATGAGCTGTCTGGTGTGGCTGGAGTGTATCTGTATACAATGTGAGAAGTTTTGATATTTAAAAACATTGACACTGAAGAACAATGGAGGTCATGCTGAAATGCGTGGACTAATTCCTATGAACTTGTAGTGACTGATAACCAGTATATATACTCCAGGAGACTTTGGTAGGTTCTCCAACAGAGCTAAATACTGTCTAATTATTTAGTAAAAAATATTATTCTCTTAAAATTTTTCTCTTAAAACTTCTAATGCCATCAAGATGGAAATCTCAATGTAGTGCTCTGTGGTGGTTAATATTTGGTGTCAACTTGACTGGGGTAAGAAATGCCTCCCAATAGCTGGCAAAACATATTTCTGCATGTGTCTGTTAAGCTGTTTCTGGAATAGACCATCATCTCAGTTGGTGAACTGAGTAAAGATCACCCTAACCAATACAGGGGGGATCCAATTTGTTGAAGGGTCAACAGAATGAAAAGGAGGAGGAAGGGTAAAATGTGCTCTTTATTCCAGCTGGGACATCCATCTTCTCCTGCCCTTGGACACTTCTAAGTCTTGACCCTTCAGACTCCAGGGCCAGCAGCTGCCCTGCCTCCCAGTTCCCAGGCCTCCCAAACTTGACGGAGAATTACACCAGGTAACCTGGTTCTCAGGCCATCAGACTCACATTGATTACACGGCTGCCTTTTCTGGTTCCCCAGCATGGGGAAAGATTACAGAACTTCTTGGCCTCCATAACTATGGCTGCCAATTCTTATTTTATACATATATAAATATATGTGTGTATGATTACATGTGTATATTTATGTACATGTATAATACACACAGGGAGTGCCAAAAATATGTACACATTTTAAGAAAGAAAAAAAACTGTATTAAAATTATGATACCCAAATCACATTGGACTTCAGACGCTATGGGTGTATATTGACTATAACAATCTTCATACATTTTTTCCTTTCTTACAATGTGTATGCATTTTTTCATCTATAAATCTTACTGGTTCTGTTTCTCTTGAGAACCCTAATGCATACCCCTCATTTCACTTGGAATAACAGCTCGGTTCCTTTCAATGACTTACAAGGCTTTGTAACAACTCAACTTCAGTTTCCTCTCTGAGTTCAGTTCATGTCTTTCCTTCATGTACTCTATTGAAGCTACATCAGCCGCCCTGCTGGTCCTTGAACCCCACAAGCACATTCCTACCCCTTTGCACTTCCCATTCTCTCTGCCTGGAGTGCTCTTCCCAGGGCACTTTGGCTCACACACCTACTTCTTTCAAGTCTTTGTTCACATTATCGTCTTCTGGGGATGCCCTCCCTGACACCAGCCACACAAATTATAAATTCTTCATAACCCATTTCTTGACTTATTTTTCTCAATAGCTTCTATGACCACCTAATACAATATATAGGTTCAAATTTTATTTTGTTTAGTAACTGTCTGTACCTACTAGAATGTAAGCTCATTAAGGGCAGAGATTTTTGACATTGTGTTCACAACTAAATAATTCCCAATTTTTAAAATGAACAATGTTTGGCTCACGGAAGATGTTTAAAAATTATTTGCCAAATGAATAAACACCTATGTAAAATTTGTTCATTTCCATTTTTATCAACCAGAGACCTGTCCACAGGCTTAGAAGTGTTGGAAAGTATCAATTAGAAATTATGTTTGTCAAGGGATGATTTTTAAAAGATAAAATTATGACTTTCATACAAATATAAAGTGAACAAATGTCCAAGTTTTTAAATTAACTATTAACTAATGAGTGAACCAGGAAGGTGTTGCAACCAGCTCAAAGGAGAGTTCAAATAACTCATAAAGAGGCAGGATGAATACTGAGATGAATTTACAAATAGATGCAAAACTGGTTGATATTAATAAAACAATAAGCAATTCCATTCCATGGGATAAAATCCACTTCCCCACCTACTAACATGAATTGTGTATATTATGTAAGTTTTTCATACACATTTTTTTTTATAATTTACAGGGGCATAAATAGCTCGAGGACTGTGAAAAGGACATATAACCCAGAAGGGTCTAATAGACAAGACACTCAGTAATCATGTTTGTACCTTTCAATGTCTTTTATAATTTTTCCTGGAATAGTGTTTTATTTTTATTATATTTAATCTTACAGAGGCTATCCTATTTATAGAAAATGGTTCTGATTTCCCACTTACATTAGTGATACAATTGTCTTTAAACATAAATTTGTTTGAATTTTTAGAAGAACATCAATTTAAGGAAAAATATGAAGAAAGTATAACTTAGCACCTCTCAAACTTTAATATGCACAGAGATTATCTGCATTTTTAGCAGGCTCCCAGATGTTGCCCATGCTTATGGTCCCTAGCAAGGGTACAAATGGTACTGAGACAAGACATTGCATTTTAACTAAAGTTTGAAGAAACTGCCACATAGGATATTAAGTAAAGTAGCCTTGAAGTAGCCTCTGTTTAAGCAGAGGAGTAACAGGATAAAATCTCTCATTGGGACCATTGTTTTGCCCACAGAGAAAAGTCTGCAAAGAGAAATGATTGCAGGATGCCCTCTTTATCCTCAGAATAGAAGTGATAGGCTCAGAACCCACACAGGGGCACTACTTCAGCAGTGGTGATGTCTTTTTATTGCTGTCGTTGTTGTTGTTGTTGTTTAAGAACTTACAACTTCTTCATAATCTGCCCACAGCACAGGCACTGTGCATTTCCTGTTGGGTGAGCTTCTTCTGTGATATTTGGGTGGAAATAGGTCTTCACACCCCAAACCAGAGGTGCAAAGAGCAGCCTTATCTACTGTATTCAATAGACTCTGCAAAAGGCAGTGATTCCATCCTTGGCAAACCTAATAGCATTCTTTTAAGTTATAAAAATATGAAAAAATTAAGAGTTTAATGGCCTCCTTGAGTGATTTCTCCTTCAATTATCCAAATATGTCTTTTAAGAACCCATCTGTTGTTGAACTCTGGAATATCTATTTACGTTCCTTCCCTTCATTAGTTCAGAACATTCCTAAAGGCAACAATTGGAAGGCTAGCAACACACAGACCAACCCTCTGGCAAATAAGTTCCTCCTGGACTGTTTATCCAAGATGCTGGAAGCCAATGACACATTAGGCATTGGGGGGTAGGCTATATCAGACAAAATAAGATGGCTGGTTAAATACACTACACTTTTAATATTTAGGTCATTTCAAAAGTTTTGTCCATTTTTATGAGTCTACTTTAAACTGTAATATCTCAGTGAATATTTATTCAATTTAATCGAAATAAGTGCCATTTGAATCAGTGCACTTTTGCCAACGTAACACAAGTCGATTA
>CAUYPK010081582.1:0-12341 GCA_963574355.1 Loris lydekkerianus
GTGAAGCCATCTGGTCCTGGGCTTTTCTTTTTAGGGAGATTTTGTATAGTTGATGCTATTTCAGAACTTGATATAGGCCTGTTCAACATTTCCACTTCGTTCTGGCTAAGTCTTGGTAGGTGGCATACTTCCAAGTATTGGTCAATTTGTTTCAGATTTTCATATTTCTGAGAGTAAAGTTTCTTGTAATATTCATTAAGGATTTTTTGAATTTCTGAGGGGTCTGTTGTTATGTCATTGTTACCATTTCTGATTGATGAAATTAGAGATTTTACTCTTTTTTTCCGTGGTTAAGTTAGCCAAAGGTTTATCTATTTTATTGACCTTTTCAAAAAACCGAAAAACCTTTTTTGAAAACAAAAAGCTAGTACTTTATGGGCTTAACATAGGTGAAGACCTGCTTCAGTACTTTAGGTTTAAGTCATCTAATAATCTTGCAAATATGTATGGTTATTAGCCCCACATTACAGATTAGGAAACTGAGGGACAGGGAAATTAAGTATCTTGCTAAAGGTCCCACAGAGAACAATTGGGAGAACTGGGATTTGAACCTTGTCTGACTAACCAGTCCCAGAGTTCATGCACTTATCCCCCATACTTTAATAACTAGCCAAAGGGGTAGGGCGAAACAAGTGTTTTTGTGCTCTAGTTCAGATAACCAGGGAGTTTTTACTTCACTCAGGACTGGGTAGATTAACTTTTCCTTGAAGCCAGTATAAGAATATACTTTGTAGTTTAGCTTTTTGAGACTAGTGTGTAGTAGAGTCAAGCTCTACGTCAGGGTTTCTTGCTGGCATCTCCAGTTTATTTGCTCAGGGTTGTCTTGTTTGGAGCTCACATTTGATAACATGTTTTGGGGAGGGGGGTAAAGGGTTTTGCTAAGCTTGTCATTGGACAGAGTTTTGAAAGAAAGGACCCAATGGAGTTTAGGAGTAAGTTAAATTTTGTCTCTCAGAAAATTTGCTGGTAGCCTATGTGTTGGTGGTAACTCCAGGATTACTCTAAGCATTCACCCCAAGGAGCTCATTGTACCTTCCGTACCTACTGTTTTCTCTGGCTAATTTGGCTTTTTTTTTTTTTTTAAATTTCTTTCTTGATTAAAGAGTCAGAACTTCTGAGTTGTCTGGTAATTCTCACCTTGATTTGTTCTCTCCTTAGCTATCCCATTCAGGAAGACCATGGCCTTGGGACTCTGCAGTGCCGTGTGGAAAGCAGCTACATAGGTCTGTTAGAGGAGTAACGCAATTTTAAAGTCTTTCTTTGTTTTTTTTTTTTTTTGAGACAGAGTCTTACTTTGTTGGTCTAGGTAGAGTGCTATGCCGTCACAGCTCACAGCAACCTCAAACTCTTGGGCTCAAGAGATTCTCTTGCCTCAGCCTCCCTTGTATCTGGGACTACAAGTGCCTGCCACAATGCCAGGCCATTTTCTTTTTGTTTGTTTGTTTTTAGCAGGCGCCAGTCAGGTTCAAACCCATCAGCCTCGGTGCATGTGGCCGGTGTCCTAACCATTGAGCTATGGGCACCAAACCGATTTTAAAGTCTTATTCATGTCTTCTCTATATCCAGAAAAAATTACAAGAATTGGTTCTCATGAGAATAATAATTGTAACTACCACTTGATGAGAACTCCCTGAAAAACATTATATAAAGCAGCTTATCTGTAAACTAATTAAATCTTCACATCATGCCTGTGACATCACATTATGGGTGAGAAAACTAAAGCTGGGAACTGGTGGGTCAGGATTGGTATCATGTCAGTGTCACTCTAAGCCTTGGCTCTTACCTGCTATGCAATACTATATTTGTCCTTTTATTCTGGAAAGTCCACTTTGCTAATTGCACTAAGCGTGCGGGGTATTTATTTTGGACACTATCAAAAATTACAGATTTGGGCAGTAACCTGATGATATGTACATCACTATTAAAGTTTTGAGATGGACCGTGTTAAGGTCCATCATTTCACTTCGAAGAAACACAGTCGACAGCGTACTTTCTGATTCACCTGTGTAAGTTTCATCTTGCTTAGCTTATCGGTGTTTTTGGGAAGGCTTCATTTGTTTCTGTCTGCATGGATTTTATATTTCATGATTTTTGTGTATCTTGAAACTTTCATAACGACCCAGAGTCCTTGGATTTATGGTAGCGATGGCTCGACACAGGAGATTCGTGGAAATTCCTGCATTAATATCTGTTTCTTTGTTACAGGCTCCCAGAATGTTAGTTTCTCAGTATTTAACAAAGGAAAGTAAGTAACGTGTGTGTGTGTGTGTGTGTGTGTGTGTGGGTGGGTGGGAGAAGTAGGTAAATTTGTCTTCGTTTTACATCATTTCTCTCCCATCTTGCTTATTTTCCTTAACCTTTTATAATGGAAAATCTCTAATACACGCACAAACAGAATTGTATAATGAAACCACATGTATCTCCTTGATATCTTTTACTTGGGTGAATATAATTGTGTCTTATGCACACATCTGTAGACAGTGTGTTTCAATATGGTGATGGTACAGAATTTTGAGAATTGCCTGTTAAGTAATCTAAAAGTATTGTAGATCTGAAACTGTCACATGTGTCTCATGATGAGGAGCATGGATTCGGGAATGCATTGTGGCATCCAGGAAGTACCTTCTTCAAGATTGGAAAGGGGCCAAACTTCAATGAGCTTTGGAGAGATAAATTAGGATTCTGTATCCCTTACCTCCCACCCTGCCACTATATAATTTGCCTGGTATTTTCCTTAAAAAGTGCATTATTAAGCTTATATTAACTTCATTGTGATGATAGTCACATATTACCTGTATCTATATAGCTAAAAATATGGAGATCCCTCCCACCTGCCTCATTGTGGGAGGAATAAAACTAATGTATATCCAGTAGTACTGACCATAGGCCAACTCTGGCAACTCAGTACCAGGCCGTTTCACATGCATACTTTCATTTAATGTTTTCAATGCTCTGTGAAGTAGGTTTTATTCCCATGTAATAATTTTGTGGATCAGAAAATGAACTTTGATTCGTTTGTATAGTTATCGAAGGCAGCTGGTATCTTAACTGTTTTAAAGATCAATAGAGGTTAGTTCACAATCTTCCTTTTAGGCAGCTAATTAAAAAAAAAAAAAAAAGTAATCCCAGAGGATGTTTTCATCCAAAATACAGCTTTGTCTTTTTTGCAGGTCCATGGTTGACAAGAACGCATGGCTGATCAGCGCCAAGCAAGAGCTTTTCCTGTACCAGACACACTCAGGTATCATGTTCCTTTACCCCGGACTTCTCATCCCTTCCTTGAGGCCTCATTCAGTGTGGCCCCTGACTTCCCTTTCTTTTTGCCATTTCTCTATGATCATGAACATCTTAAGCTGTCCTTTGAAGTATGGAATCTTAGGCTAAGGCTTGGTCCTTGCTGCAGCCTGTGGATGGGAGAGACACATCCGGCTTTCTTCTCCATCTTTTCAAAGTCCTATCTGGCGGGCGAAGTGGGGCACCTGGACTGCAGCCAGACCCCAGGGCCTTGCCATACATGAAGAAGCCTGCAAGACACAATGCTACTAAGAAAACGACACTAAACCCAGCAGAAGTCACTCCACAATACTGTTCAGCTCTTCACCCTGGTGCCCAGCACAAGCAGGCTCCTGGAGACCAGGGGACAAGAATCCTTCCATCAGTGCACTTGATGTTTAACCTGGATCATGTTGCAGCTGCTGAACACTTACTCAAGTCAGCCTTGCTGTACACCGTCAACAACTCAACTTCTCTTTCCTTTGCTGTCAAATGTGTGTGCAACCTGGTGATAAAGGAGCTGAAATCTTCTGGAAAGACTCTCCTGAGAGCTCCACAACCCTTTACTTGGCTTATGAGAACTAGATGTTACTACAGAAATGGCCAAGCTCCTGATCTTCTGTTCCATGTCTTCCTCTTCCATACTCCAGCAATGCTCAGAAGTGCAGTACAATTTCCTCTCTCCATACTCAGGCCATCTCTTGCTCCAAACGCCTTCTCTTTCTCCCCTTCACTAAGCCAGTTCTAATGCCTCCCTAGGACTCAAATTGGATGTCATCGTTAGAAACTTTCTTCTACTCTTCCACACCCCAACCCCACTCTTAAACTTCTCTGTTCTTTCATATACTCTCTCTGATTTTGCAAACCTAAGGTATTATAATTATAGCTTTTTGTACAGGCACTCCCTGGGTTATGAATGAGATAGGTTCTGCGGGTTTGTTCTTAAGTTGAATTTGTATGTAAGTTGGAACAAGTAAGTACATTTACCTGTTACCTGTGACAGCCCCTGTTTGTAAGTATGAGTAATATGCCAGCTGTATGTTTGTAACTTGGAGATTTACTGTAATAGCCTCCATCTGTAAGTGTGAGTTGTATGTCCGTTGGATGTCTGTAACTCGGGGACTGCTCACCCCTGCCTGTCTTTACCATACCAGTCTCCTTCAGGACAGAAACTATTCTGTATTCAACTCTACATCCATAATGCTATATTGCAGGTGCTCTGTCAATATTGAAAAGAATTATATAATGTCCACAACTATGGGAGAAGTTTAAGTACTTCATAAATTATTTGGTCTGTAGTCTGTGTGATTTTGAATGTGTATCAAAAGAATGTGTTAATCTCCGCATGAAGAAAATTTTGGTACAGAATTCCTATGTCAATGTAAAGAGAAATGTTGTAAAATAGTAGGTTAAAAGAAAGAGGCCATTATTATTGTGGTGAATTTTGATATTTGAGTGGCAGGGATCAATCCTTGCCTACATGTCTTGCCTCTGGTCTGTCTCATGGGCAATGGCATTATAAAACATCCTCATATGATTTATATTTTAAGGCAAAACCGTTCATAATCAGCCTTTTTGTACCTTTAGAGAATACAATTCCTCTTTCCCCTGGAAGGGATGCAACTTAGAACTGTCAAAATTTGATCATTAGAAAGGAAGGGATGAGATAAAGTTAAATTCCTGGGGATATGTGACATTTGACTACAGGGGGTTTCAAGCAATCAGGTGCGGCATGAAAGAGCTGGGTAGGAGCTGAGGACTGCATGGGGGAAGGAGCACTCAGCATGGGGATGAGGGAGAGGGTACTGCAGACAGTTCCTTCTTCTACTTAGAGTGAACTGTAGATTCATATGAGTGAATTGAGGCCTTCCCCAGTATATCCACATTTGCTTGCTCCGTGCAGCGTAACTGACATTTCCCTGACATGCAAATAGAGTCCTTGAAATCAGGAGACAGATTTCCTAAGAAAACATTTTAGTAGGCAGCAGCTTTTACTGATACCACGAGTGACTGTACATTTTCCCTTGTTTCCAAATATCGATCCTGTATAATATATTTTCCAGTTCTTTTCTTATTATGTGCATTTTAAAATAGCTATTACTAGATAAAAAATTCCAACTGTTGCTGGACTTAGAGAGTTAACATAAGAAATAAATTATTGATAACATCTATTAGTATAGTATTATCTGGGTCATATCCTGGTCTATATTTGGAAGCTTACTTTTTATTTTTTTTTAAACTCTTGCAGAAGTATTATCTGTATTTCCAGAAACTGGGAGCCTTGGGGGAAGAACAGACATCACAATTATGGGAGACTTCTTTGACAACTCTGCCCAGGTTACTATTGCAGGTAACTATGTTGAAATGGCTGAATATAGTTCATAGCGTTAAATGCTGCAGGAGTTACTGTATTTCTCATGGCACGAGGAGTGCGGGGTGGGGCAGGGGGTAGGCAATCATTGCCCTTTCTAACTTATCATGCCAGCCTGCTCTGTGGTCTTTTACTTGTTTGGCTGAGAATAGGTGTAATTTCATTCTTGACCTTCTGCAAATATAATGGGAATAGGAGGTCCTGCAGACATGCTCACAGTGCATGGGCAATTCCCTCAGTTGTCCCTAACTTGGGCGGGGGGGAAGAGAAAGAAAAAGTATAGCTGCCTCTTTACAAAGGCCCATTTGTACTAAAAATGACCCTTCATGGTCTTCCTTTAGCCTTCTTATTCCTCATAAGCAGGAGTGAGCGGTCATTTGCTATGCAGACTTTTCTGGAATGTCCCCTTGGCAAGCCCTTTTGTGGACCTGTCTAGGACCTTTTGTCCAGCCAAATGGGATGGTCCTTTAGTTGGTGACACAAAGGCTGCAGGACAGTGTCCTCACTCTCAAGGCATATTGAGCTCCCAGGCTCCGCTGAGTGGTTCAGTGGGTCCCCAGGGGGTGGCACTGCTTCATGTGGCCTTCCCTCCCGTTACTCCACCTGCCCTGTGCTCTGCAGCTCTGCACTCTGCCTTTCCTGGTCCCCTTCAATTGGGGTGACAACTTTTGCTATTCTGTCTACCTCCACCCCTTTGCCGTAGAATAGGAGCCTGCCTACTTCAGTCTTTTTCTGTACCTATATCACATCCATACTGTGTGTATGCTTTTGTTATTCTCTTTAGGCATTCCATGTGATATCAGACGCGTGTCTCCCAGGAAGATTGAATGCACCACGAGGGCTCCAGGAAAACATGCCAGGCTCACTGCTCCTCAAGCCGGTAAGGAAATAACCAGGGCTAGTCAAAGAACTTTCTCATTATACTTTTAATCAGGAGGGGCTTGTGAATAGAAATTAAAATATTTTGATTCTGTCTCAGCTATTTGGTTAGCTCAGTAAGTTCACAGGCCATGGGATCATTGTCAAGGTTTTCTTTTTCCTTCTTTCTTTTTTTTTTTGGGGGGGGGGGCAGAGTTGCCCTGGGTAGAGTGCTATGGCGTCATAGCTTACAGCAACCTCTAACTCTTGGGCTTAAGCCATTCTCTTGCCTCAGCTTCCCAAGTAGCTGGGACTACAGGCACCCACAACACCTGGCTATTTTTTTGGTTGTAGCTGTCATTATTGTTTGGCGAGCCCAGGATGGATTCGAACCTGCCAGCTCTGGTATATGTGGCTGGCGCCCTAAGCCGTTTGAGCTACAGGCGCAGAGCTTGTCAAGGTTTTCTTATCAGGAAGGCTCTTAGATTTATTCAGACCCTTAGCAACTTTGCATCCCTAACTCCAGCCAGATGTACAGCCAGTGGGGTTCAGTGGAGACCAGGATTCAACAATTGGAGGACCTCCCAACCCCCCTAGCTGCCTCCCTCCATTGGCTGGGTCAGTTGCACGCCTTGGTCTGAGAGCACAGGAGCACTGGAGCCTGTTCAGCTGTGCTCATAACTATAGCTTCAGACAAGGCTGGGAAGAGGCACAATGGGGTGCGTTTAAATGTTGTTTTTCCTTCACCTGTAGCCATCTGTCTACTACTATGATGTCTTGTCATGTTACCACTGGTTTATGCCTGAAGTGGGCAGAAATGTAGGAGGTAGGGGAGCGGATTCCACCTGTCCCCTATTTAAAGCTTCCACCTCATCGCAGCAAATTAAACGCACAGCACTGGAACGCTTCTCTGCTAAACATTAGAACTGAAGGCTTAAGTGTAGGTAGGGATTGCGCGCGTCTGTGGAGGAGGCTCTTACTGATTAAACTGCGAGTGGCCAGGCAGCTCCAGAGGCTCAGCACCCACGGGAAAGCGGCCCCTGAGGGGAAGAAGCCCTTTCTAAAGAAAGGCCATCCAGGTGTGAAAATCCATGCAAAGCTTTGGCTTGAGAATTCTCCAGTTCCCAGACTGCAGTTTTTATTCAGGGATAGCTGCCATCCGAGGAAATAAAACCACTGAAACATGTAATCAAGAGAAGGTGTGTTTCCTGCCAGGAAATGGAGAGTCTGCTCCCCTGTGAGCATTTCCTGCTTCAGCTACTGGGGTAGCAGCGGAGTAATTTCCGGAATGCAGCTGGTTTTGACAGTTAGCAGCGCCCTTTCTGAAGAGCATTTGATGTTTCTTCCGTGGAAGCAGAGCCCTGCTCCTGCTGCCAATGACTATGGAAAGCGGTAGTCTCAACTGCGGGCGTTTTGTCCCTGGGTGGGGTGGCATTTGGCAATGTCTGAGAACAGTTTTGGCTGTTACACCTGCCGTGGCCGAGGTGATGCTGATAGGTAGTGGGAGGACAGACCAGGAATGCTGCTAACCTGCCGGGCTGCGCAGGACAGCTGCTGGCGACAGTGATCCAGCCGAAAACGCTCGCGGGCTGACACATTCTGGTTGAAAGTAACATTCTTAAAATAGGCTCTTATTTTTCTGCACATTCCAATACCTACCTCTCCCTTTCAGGAATTATTGAGGAACAACACAAATAGTTTAATAAAAATTATCCTAGCTTGTCTATTGAGCACTTGGTATGTTTCAGGTTGTCTGTGAAGGCTGTCTGGAAAGTATCCAGCCATGTAATATGAAAAACAGAGACACGCCTGGCTGGATACTTTCAAGACAGCCCTTGTGTATTTTCCCCGCAGTTCTAAAGTATTAACTGTTAGTTCCGTTTTGATGTACCAGAAAAGGAAGACACAAGGGGAGTTTTCTCGGAGCTACCCTTGGCTCTGAGAGCTGAAGGGCACAGCTGAAACCTGAACTTACAGCTAAAAAATTACAGAGCTTTTACTTTCAACCCAAGTTGGTATCCAGCATTGAATGCATCTGTGCCTCTGGCTTCAGGGTTTGCTTACTAGAAAACACAAATTAATACAACATGGTTTAAATGTCACTTAATAGGGACAGGGAAGAGGAGGAGGGAAAGCCCAAGGCCAGGGCCACAGCCAGGGGCGGGGCAGAGCGGGAAGCCTCTTCACAGCCCCCCACACCCACACGCCGCTGTGGTGCGGGACAAAAGAAGGGCTTGCAGCTGCGGGGCTCGCGCTGCTGTCAGTGCTGCTGCGGGGCTCGGGATCAGAGTGGGCGCCGGGCTGCAGAGCTGGGGGAAGCCCCGCGCTTGGGCTCAGCCTCCTCATGCTGTGGCCACCGCTGCCTTCTCCCGCACTTCCTCTCCACCCCAAGTGCAGGGGCAAAGCCTCCTTCCGCCTCCGCAGCTTTCTCCAGACCTCTAAGTGGGGAAGAAGAAAACAGGCTTAGAGAAGTTACATGATTTTCTCAGAGTAATATAGCTGAACCGGAGCTGCTCCGGACCTGCAATTGACACCCTCCAGGACCTCAGGGAGAGCTGCGCCTTGACCAGCCACCAGCACCCTCCAGGACCCGTTACCCTGCCCGAGGGCTTCCTCACGTCCTGACCAGGAACTCTGGGAGCCACACAACCCTGCGTCCTCCCTCCTGTACCCTCCCTGCCTCCACAACTGCCCACTAGTCTGGCCAGGAACTGTGGCAGCCACTTGTTCTGGGGAGCCCTCCCTGCCTCTGGGTGGAGCCCTTCTCCTGGCCAAAGACTGCTGGAGCCTTGGGCTCTCTGTGCCAAAGTCACTGGGCACCAGGCACTCCCATAACCCTGTGCACTACCCCCTACCCTGTTGCTGGATCTGGGTGTGTCATACTTTGGAGCTGCTCCCACAACCAGAACTCCCTGGCTGAGGCAGCCCCAGAGTAGCCACACAGGATCACTCCCTATAAAGATTCAGCAACAATAGAGTGATCTTGCTGGGTTGTAATCTTGGAGAGACACCTCCCCACTCTGAGGATGGCCAGAGGCAACAGTAAAAAAGAATCATGAGGCGAAATCAAAGGAAATACACTGGCAATATGAATAATCAGAGTAGATTAACTCCCCCAAGGAAGAATGGGGCAGACACAGCACAAGATCCCATGCACAAATAGCTGAGATGTCAGAAATCACATTCAGATTCTGGATAGCAAATAAGATCAAATTAGAATTGCAAGCAATAACCAAAAGGTGTCTCAAGAATTCAACGAATTCAAACACCAAATGAGCAAAGATTTTGACACATTGAGACAAGAAGTTACAGCCCTCAAAGATCTGAGAAACATAGTAGAATCCCTCAGTAACAGAATGGAGCAAGCAGAAAAAAGGATTTCTGACATTGAAGACAAAGCTTTCGAATGCTCCCAAACTCTCAAAGAGGAAGAGAAATGGAGGGTAAAAACAGATTACTTTCTCAGAGAACTCTGAGATAATTCTAAGAAAACAAATATTTGTCTTATAGGGATCCCCGAAAGCGATGAAGTGGCATCACAAGGCACAGAGTCTCTTCTCCATGAGATTATGAAAGAGAACTTTCCAGACATGCCAGGAGGTTCTGAAATTCAGATAGCAGAGAGTTTCAGAACTCCAGCATGACTCAATCCAAATAAGACATCCTCCAGACACATCATAATTTCACTAAAGTTAATATGAAGGAGAAAATTCTGAAAGCAGCCAGATGAAAGAAAACCATTCCCATTAAGGGGAAGAATATTAGAATAACTGCAGATCTCTCTGCTGAAACCTTTCAAACTAGAAGAGGATGGTCATCAAATTTTAATCTCCTAAAACAAAATAACTTTTAACCCAGGATCTTGTACCCAGCTAAACTGAGTTTCATTTATGATGGAGAAATTAAATACTTTAATGACATTCACATGTTGAAAAAATTTGCCATAACTAAACCAGCTCTCAAGGATATTCTCAGACCTATGCTCCATAAAGACCAGTGTAACCCTCCACCCAGAAACTTTTGATCAAATTCCAACTTCCACAGCTGCAAAAGGATCCAAAATGTCCACCAGACTCTCGAAAGGCCTATCAATATTCTCAATTAATGTGAATGATTTAAATTATCCTCTAATGAGGCACAGGTTGGCTGACTGGATACAAAAACTCAAGCCAGATATCTGCTGCAGACAAGAATCTCACCTTACATTAAAAGACAAATATAGACTCAAGGTGAAGGGATGGTCATCTATACTCCAGGGAAATAAAAAGCAGAAAAAAGCAGACATTGCTATCCTATTCGCAGATGCAGTAGGCTTTAAACCAACCAAAATAAGTAAGGATATGGATGGACACTTCATATTTGTTAAAGGTAATACTCAATACGATGAGATTTCAATTATTAATATTTATACACCCAACCAGAATGCACCTCAATTTATAAGAGAAACTCTAACAGACATGAGCAACTTGATGTCCTCCAGTTCCACAGTAGTTGGAGATTTTAACACCCCTTTACCAGTGTTGGATAGATCCTCCAAAAAGAAGCTAAGCAAAGAAATTTTAAATTTAAACTTAACCATTCAACATCTGGACTTAACAGACATCTATAGAACATTTCATCCCAACAAAACTGAATACACATTCTTCTCAGCAACCCATGGAACATACTCCAAAATCGATCACATCCTAGGCCACAAATCCAACCTTAGCAAATTAAAAAAAAAAAATAGAAATTGTTCCTTGCATTTTTCTCAGACCATCATGGAATAAAAGTTGAACTCAATAACAACAGGAATCTGCATACCCATACAAAAACATGGAAGCTAAATAACCTTAGGGTGAAGGATAGATGGGTTATAGATAAGATTAAGAAGGAAATCACCAAATTTTTGGAACAAAACAACAAGGAAGACACAAACTATCAGAACCACTGGGATACTGCAAAGGCAGTCCTAAGAGGGAAATTTATAGCACTGCAAGCCTTCCTCAAGAAAACAAAAAGAGAGGAAGTTAATGACTTAATGGGACATCTCAAGCAACTGGAGAAGGAAGAACATTCTAACCCCAAACCAAAGAAAAGAAATAACCAAAATCAGAACAGAATTAAATGAAATTGAAAACAAAAGAATTATACAACAGATTAATAAATCCAAAAGTTGGTTTTTTGAAAAGATCAATAAAATAGATAAACCTTTGGCCAACCTAACCAGGAAAAAAAGACTAAAATCTCTAATTTCATCAATCCGAAATGGTAACAATGAAATAAAAAGAGACACCTCAGAAATTCAAAAAATCCTTAACAAACATTACAAGAAACTTTACTCTCAGAAATGCGAAAATCAGAAAGAAATCAACCAATACTTGGAAGTACACCAAGACTTAGCCAGAATGAAGTGGGAATGTTGAACAGGCCTATATCAAGTTCTGAAATAGCATCAACTATATAAAATCTCCCTAAGAAGAAAAGCCCAGAACCAGATGGCTTTACATCAGAATTCTACCAAATCTTTAAAGAAGAACTATTACCTATATTACTAAATGTCTTCCAAAATATAGAAAAAGAAGGAATACTACCCAACACATCCTATGAAGCAAACATCACCTTGATCCCTAAACCAGGGAAAGACCCAACAAGAAAAGAAAATTATAGACCAGTATCACTAATGAATATTGATGTAAAAATACTCAATAAGATCCTAAAAAACAGAATCCAACAACACATCAAAACAGTTATACACCGTGATCAGGTGGGATTTATCCCAGGGTCTCAAGGCTGGTTCAATATACATGTATCTAAAGACCATATGATTCTCTCAATTGATGCAAAAAAGCTTTTGACA
>CAUYPK010081583.1:0-20299 GCA_963574355.1 Loris lydekkerianus
TCCATTGCTCTTTAACATTGTAATGGCAGTTTTAGTCATTGCAATCAGGGAAGAAAAGGCGATCAAGGGTATCCACATAGCGTCAGAAGAGATCAAACTTTCACTCTTCACCGATAATATGATTGTATATCTGAAAAACACAAGGGATTCTACTACAAAACTTTTAGAAGTGATCAAGGAACACAGCAATGTCTCAGACTACAAAATCAACACCCATAAATCTGTAGCTTTTATATATACCAACAATAACCAAGCTGAAAAAACATTCAAGGACTCTATTCCATTCACAGTAATGCCAAAGAAAATGAAATATTTGGGAGTATACCTCACAAAGGATGTGAAAGACCTCTACAAAAAGAACTATGAAACTTTAAGAAAAGAAATAGCCGAAGATGTTAACAAATGGAAAAACATACCAGGCTAATGGCTGGGAAGAATCAACATTGTTAAAATGTCTATACTACCCAAAGCAATATATACTTTAAATGAAATTCCTATTAAAGCACTCTTGTCATATTTTAAAGATCTTGAAAAAATTATACTTTATTTTTTATGGAATCAGAAAAAATCTCGAATAGCCAAAACATTACTCAGCAATATAAACACAGCATGAGGAATCACGCAACCAGACCTGCGACTGTACTACTAATCGACAGTGATCAAAACAGCATGGTAGAAGCACAAAAATGGAGAAGTAGATGACTGGAACACAATAGAGAACCAAGAGATGAATACAGTTACTTACCATTATTTGATCTTTGACAAGCCAATTAAAAACATTCAGTGGGGAAAAGATTCCTTATTTAACAAATGGTGCTGGGTGAACTGGCTGGCAATCTGTAGAATATTGAAACTGGACCCACACCTTTCACCATTAAGATAGACTCTCACTGGATAAAAGATTTACACTTTACACATGAAAATGTAAAAATACTTGAAGAAAGTGCTGGGAAAACTCTAGAAGGAATTGACCAGGGTGAACATTCTATGAGGAGGACTCTCCAGGCAATTGAAGCAGTATAAAAAATACAGTATTGGGACCTGATTAAACTAAAAAGCTTCTGCTAGGCCAAGAACATAGTAATTAAAGCAAGCAGACAGCCCTCAGAATGGGAGAAAATATTTGCAGGTTATACCTCCAATAAAGGTCTAATAACCAGAATCCTCATAGAACCCAAATGTATTAGCAAGAAAAGAACAAGTGATCCCATCTCAGGGTGGGCAAGTTACTTGAAGAGAAACTTCTCTAAAGAAGACAGATGCACAATCTACAAACACATGAAAAAAAAGCTCATCATCCTTAATCATCAGAGAAATGCAAATCAAAAGGACTTTGAGATATCACCTAACCCCAGTAAGAGTAGTCTATATAACAAAATCCCCAAACCAGAAATGTTGACATGGATATGGAGAAAAGGGCACACTTCTACACTGCTGGTGGGAATGCCCACTAATACGTCCCTTCTGGAAGGATGTTTGGAGAATACTTAGAGACCTAAAAATAGACCTGCCATTCTATCCTATAGTTCCTTTACTAGGTTTATACCCAGAAGACCAAAAATCACAATATAACAAAGACATCTGTACCAGAATGTTTATTGCAGCCCAATTCATAATTGCTAAGTCATGGAAGAAGTCCAAGTGCCCATCAACGCACATATTGACTTGCAAATTGTGGTGCATGCATACCATGGAATACTATGCAGCCTTAAAGAAAGATGGAGACTTTACCTCTTTCATGTTTATATGGATGGAGCTGGAACATATTCTTCTTAGCAAAGAATCTCAGGAATGGAAGAATAAGAATCCAATGTCGTCAGCCCTACTATGAAGCTAAATTATAGCTTTCACATGAAGGCTATAACCCAACTACAGCACAAAATTAAGGAAAAGGACCAAGGAAGGGGAAGGGAGAGGGGAGGTTAGGGTGGAGGGAGGATAATGGGTGGGGGTCACACCTACAGGTACAGGCAGAATACAAATGTCTACAATCACTAAGAAAATGCCATGAAGGCTACATTGAACAGTTTGATGAGAATATTTCAGATTGTATATGAAACCCGCACATTGTACTCCTTGATTGCACTAATGTACATAGCTATGATTTAACAATAAAAAAAAGATATAGGTGATATAAAAAGATATAAGTGGAAGCAAAGAAGTCAAAAGTGAAGGGGACAGAGATAACAGTATAGAAGTTTTAATTTTTGCTTTTTTTGTGTCTGTGACCACAATTAATTTTACCCAATTAAAATAATTGGCTTTAAGGTATTATTTGCATACCTATGGCAACCACAACACAAAAGCCCAGAATAGAAACACACACACACAAAAAGCAGTAAATTAAAACATACTACCATAGGGCTGGCCCTGTGGCTCAGTGAGTAGGGTGAGCCACCGAGGGTGGCAGGTTCAAACCCATCCACGGCCAAACTGCCACAAAAAATAGCTGGGCATTGTGGCAAGCATTTGTAGTCCCAGCTACTGGGGAGGCTGAGGCAAGAGAATCACCTAAGCCCAGGAGCTGGAGGTTGCTATGAGCTGTGATGTCACGACACTCTACCAAGGGTGATAAAGTGAGATGCTGTCTCTACAAAATAAAATAAAATAAAATAAACCCAAAAACATATACCAGAGAGTATCATATTTATAAAATGAGAAACAAAAACAGCTAAAGAATAAGCTTTCAGAAAACAAATGACAAAGTATTATAGCAGTCTTTACCTACCAGTAACATTGCTTATAATTTGATGAAATTCTTCAATTCAAACCATGAAATGGTAAAATGGATTTGGAAAACAAACAAACAAATCCCAACTGTAGACACACATGGAATGAAAGTGAAGGGATAGAAAAATATATTCCATGCAAATGCAAATAAAAGAGCAGCAGTTTAACTAATTTTTTTTTTAATCAGAAAACAATAGATCTTGAAACAAAAACTAAAGCAACAAAGTTATTATATAATTACAAAGGGGTCAATTCAGCAATAGAATAGAACAATTATAATCCAGTCATACAAAGCAAATATTAGAGGTTTTTAGCTGTGAAATAATAGTTAAAGACTTTCAGACCCTACATTCTGCAATAGACAAATCGTTTAAACAAAAAATCAATAAAGACATATTGAATTTATTCTGTACTACAGACCTAAAAGACATTAACAGAATATTTCATCCAATTGTGTCAGAGTAAAAGTTCTTATCCTCAATACATGGAACATCCTCAACATTAGACTATATGTGAGGTGATAAAATGAGTATGAAAAAAATTTTAAATGAAATCATTGTATTTTTCTGTGATAAAATCAATAACAAAAAGATCTTTGAAAATTATAAAATATAGGAAAATTAAACAAGCTTCTGAATGATTAGAAATTAGGAAGGAAATTTAAGAATTTTTTAAAACAAATAAATGAAAATGGAAGCACAATATATCAAAACCTTTGGCATATAGCAAAAAGCAGTACTAACAGATAAATTAATAGCAATAAATGCCTATATCAGAAAAGTAGAGAGATTTCAAATGAATAAAAAAGGACCTTAAGGAACTGAAAAAGCAAGAGTTAACCAAGCTCACAACTAGTGGATGAAAGATATAGTAAAGGTCACAGCAGAAATAAATAAAATTGACAGTAAAAAAATACAGGTAAATACATTAAAAAGTAATTTTTTTCAAAAATAAAACTGATCAAATTTTAGCCAGACTAAGAAAAAATAAAATACTCTAATAAAGAAAATCAGAGTCATTATAATTGACACCACAAAAGAATCAGTAGAGACCGCTATGAAGAATTGTATGTCAATAAATAGGAAAAACTATAGGAAGTTGATAAATTTCTAGATTCTGACAAAGGAAGAAGTCTGAGTAAGTAAATGTAGCAAAGCTTTTTACCTAGACTAAACTTTTTTTTACTTGATTAACTGTTTTGCCTATTTTCTCTAAATGCTTTTTTAGTCTTCAAAGTCCAATGTTGATTGTAACAATCCTTGCTAGTTTATTTGTTGATTTTTGTGGTTTCTAAAAAAGTTTTATTGAGGTATAATTAACAAAAACTATATGTACTTACTGGTGTTGAAAATACTTAGGACCTCTTAGCAAAATTCAGATACACACGATGGATGATTAACATGCTAGAAAACATGCTACATACCTCATTCCTAAATATCCATTATGGTCACATGTGAAGTACTGCCCTTGACTGGTGACTATAGTTAGTACAGTACAGTTTTGTTAGCCAAAGCCATTAAGTTTACGTACTATACACCCAAACTGATCTATAACTTAAAATTTGTATTCTTTGATCAACATAATTCTCATTTCCTCCACTTCCAACCTTTGCTAATCACTATTGTCATATTCTCTGCTTCTGTAATTTTGATCTTTTGAAGAATCCATATATAAGTGAGATTTAGTATTTGTCTTGGGGGGTTAGGTTCATCTATGTTGCTACCCATGACAGAATTTTCTTCTTATTTAAGGATTAATAGTATTCCATTTTGTATGTATATAATACATTATTTGTTCACTTTCCACATGACCAGTTCAGTTGATTCCATGTCTTGCTTTGCTCTTATAAATCTTTATAAACTGGTTAGAATAGCTTCTGTAAAAATATATATATTCTAGAGAGAAATGGTTGGCAGATCAATGTGGCAGTCTCCTAGAATGACTGGGAAAAAGAGAGAACACAGCATTACCTGGTGTGGGTAACACCCACAGTTGTAGCTAGGGAAAACAGTGAGGAAGTGAAGTGGTGAGCTGGATACAACATATGATCCAGAACAGTGTAAATCTGATGAATTAGGCAAAGACTGTGACCAGCTAGGGTCAGATGACCCCCAACAGAGATTTAGGATAGGAGCCAGAAGCCTTTCCAGAGTTTTCAGTTGTTGGAGGAAGGTGCACATTGAGTGCAAAGCTTGGAAGAGTGGGCAGACTTCAATAGTATGAAGAAACCAGATTTGAATGCCAGTTGGAGTGGATTTGCCATAAGTTTGGTCACTGGTGGAGGCAGCCATACTGAGAAGGTCACATTGGCCAGGGGTAGCCATTGTGGGAAGGTTGGGAGAAGGTCTTAGCAGGAGCCTGAAGCATGACTGTCTTAACTCTTCCTGATGGGATTAGAACTCCACTCTTGGGACAGGCTGAGGGACTCCTGCATCCCATAGGAACTGGAGGTGGTGGGGGGACCATGAAACCTGCCCCTGAAGGATTTGTGAGAGATTTAAAAATCCCAATCAGGCAGGATCTGAATGCTGAGGAAACAATCAGGCTATCACTGAAGGCAACTATATTTAGAATAAGGACCATAGAGGTTACTGGCTGTGTTCTTTGTCTTTAAAAAAAAAATCCACAGCACCCACCTGGTGTCCCAGCAACATATTACAAAATACTATCATCAACAGCAAGGACTTCTCGTATGAAACAAAGAAGGCAGTGAGAAGGAAAAAGGAGCAAAAGGTGGTGAACAAGAAGAAACAACACATGAGAAGGAAACAACAGAAAAATTTGGGCAACATGAAAAACCCAAATGGAACTCCCCCAAAGGACCAAGAGGCAGCTACTGCAGAAAACTACACTTATACAGAATTAATGGACTTTACAGAAAGGGAATTTAAAATATGGATGATAAATACAATAAAAGGAATGGACAAGAAAATGGAAACAAGACTACTGTAGAATATAGAAAGGATAATGGCAGAGTTTATCTTAAAGAAATGAAAGAGGGCTAGCGCCTGTGGCTCAAGGAGTAGGGTCCTAGCCCCATATGCCAGAGGTGGTGGGTTCAAACCCAGTCCCGGCCAGAAACTGGAAAAAAAAAAAAAAGAGACATTCAAGGAATGTAAAGATGCAGTAGAAAGAAATAGGTTAAACCATGGAGAAGAAAGAACCTCAGAGCTAAAGAACAAAGTTTTGAATTTACCCAGGTAGTTAAAGAGGGAGAAAAGAAGAGAAAGAAAGCAGAACAAGTTTTTAGAGAACTATGAGACTCCATGAAGCATTCAAAGATGTGACTAATAGGGATTCCTAAAAGGGAAGAAGATTGTCCAAAAGGAATGGACTATCAAAAATGAAAACTTTGTTAGGTTTTACTAAAGGCCCTGACATACTCCTTTCAGATGGATAGCAAACCCTGCGTCATCTCAATTCAAACAGTCTCTCCAAGACACATTGTAATGAACCTGTCTAAAGTCATGATGAAAGAAAAAATTCTGCAAGCAGTGAGGAGTAAGCGCCAACTGATTCACAGAGGCAGAGCCATTAGGATGATAACAGACATTTCATTTGTAACCTTCCAAGTCAGAAAAGCATGGTCATCCACCTTCAGTATTCTTAAACAAAACAATTTTCAGCCCACAATTCTGTATAAAAATTGATGGAGAAATGAAATCTGTAGCAGATACATAAGCAGTGAGGAAATTCATCACAAGACTGGCTCTATAGGAAATACTTAGACCTATTCTCAACACTGACCACCACAATGGACTACCAGCAAAGTAAACACCAGCTGCCACAGGTAAAAATGTGGCACAAGGGATAAAACTACACAACAGACTTTCACAAAATAAGATGAACAGAACTCCACCACACTTACCAATTCTCTCAATAAATGTCAATGGACTGAATTCACCACTGAAGGAACACAGGCTGGCTGATTGGATAAAAAAGCTAAGCCATCCATATGCTATCTCCAGGGAACACATCTAGCCTTCATGGATAAGTTAAGACTCAGGGTTAAGGGATGGAAATAGTTTTTTAAGCAAATGGAAATTAGAATAATGGAGGCATTGCAATCTTATTTTCAGATACAAGTGAATTTAAAGCAATTAAAGTTAAGAAAGACAAAGATGGACACTTTATACTGGTCAAAGAAAGACATTTCAATTTTAAATATTTGTGCATCCAACTTAAATGCTCCCAGATTTATGAAACAGCCCCTGATGGGTCTGAGCAATATGATATCCTGTAACATCATAATAGTAGGGGGGACTTAAAGAGACTCTGACAAAATCGGACATATCCTCTAAAAAGAAACTAATCAAAGATAGTAGGATTTAAATGAGATCTTAGAACAAATGGGATTAATAGACATTTAAGAACACACCATCTCAAAACTAAGGAGTATACATTTTTCTTTTTTCTTTTTTCTACTTACTCTTTTTTTATTGTGATAAAATTTACATGACATAAAATTCACCATTTTAATCATTTAAAATTGTAGAATTCAGTAACATTTAGTACTTGGGCAGTGTTATGTAGCTATCTTGGAACTACCTAGTTCCAAGACATTTTCATTACCCCAAAATGGTTACCTGGGTCCTATTAGCAGTTACTTCCCAATCCCTCTCCCTAGTCCTTGGCAACCATCAGTCCACATGGATTTGCCTCATTCTGACCCTGCATGTAAATTGATTACTACAATATGTGACCTTTCACATGTGCTTTTTTCACTTATTGTCATGTCTTTAAGCTTCATCCATGTTGTGACAAGTGCTAGTACTTTATTCTTTCTTGATGAATAAATAATCTTTATTTATATGGATATGCCATATTTTATTAACACATTCATCAGTTACCAGCTGATGGACATTTGTGTTGTTTCTACCTTTGGGCTATAGTGAATAGGGATGCTATAAATATTAATGTACAAGTTCTTGTTTGAATACCTATTTTCAATTCTTTTAGGAATATACCTAGGACTTAAATTTCTGGGTCATCTGGAATTTCTATGTTTAGCTTATTAAGGAATTGCCAAACCATCTTCAACAGCAACTGCACCGGTTAACATAGCCACCAGCAATTTTGGGGGGTTCCACTTGTTATTATTTGAAACAAAAAAGCTGTATATATCCTAGGGGGTGTGAAGTAGTATATCCTGTAATGTTTTCTTTGCATTTCTCTAATGATGAATAATGTTGAAAATCTTGTCATGTGCTTGTTGGCCATTTGCATGTCTTTCTTTGGAATAATGTCTACTCAAGTCCTTTGCCTTTTCTTTAACTGGATTGTCTTTTTGTTGTTGAGTTATAGGAGTTATTTGTATATTCAGGATGCCCAGTTTTCTTATCAGTTCATGGTATGTAGCCCAAAATTGACCACATCCTGGGAAACAAATCAAACTTCAGCATAATCAAAAGAATCTTCTTAGACCACAAGGGATTAAAGATGGAACTCAACTCCAACAAAAATGTCATCCTCACACACAGACTGGAAAATTAAACAACCTTATGCTGAATGATAATTGGGTTCAGTAAAAGATGAAAGAGGAAATTGTTAAATTCCTCAAATGACACAAGTTACCAAAACCTGTGGGATACAGCAAAAGCAGCCGTAAGAGGGAAATTTATCACATTAGATGCCTACATCTAAACAGAAAGAGAGAGCATGAAGAAACTCATGAACCATCTTATGGAATTGGATAAAGAAGAACAATCTAATCTCAAACCCAGAAGAAATAACCAAAATTAATCAGAGAACAATGAAATTGAATACAAAAGAATATTCAGAAAAATAATAAAACAAAAATTCAGTTTTTCTAAAAAATAAATAAAATTGATGAATCTTTGGTGAGATTAACTAGAAACAGAGAAGTAAAATCTTTAATAAGGCAAATTAGAAATGATATAGGGGAAATACAACAAATGCCACAGAGATACAAGAGATCAGCTATGAATACAAGAAACTCCATGCTCAGAAATTTGACAATGTGTAGGAAATGGATCAATACCTGGAATCACACCCACTCCCTAGATTTAATCAAGGAGAAATAGATCTCTTGAACAAACTGATTTTAAGAACTGATGTTGAAGAAACAATAAAAAAATCTCCCAATAAAAGAAAAGCCCTGGTCGAGATGGCTTCACACCAGAATTCTATCAAAGTTTCAAAGAAGAACTTATTCCCATAGGGGAGAAATTATTCCAAAACTTCCAGAGGGAAGGAATCTTCCCCAACACATGCTATGAAGCAAACATCCTGATACCAAAAACGAGAAAAATGAGGCCCTCTCTCAAAAAACAAACTTCTGGCTTGGTGCCTATAGCTCAGTGGATAGGGCACTGGCCATGCACACCAGGGCTGGCGGTTTCAAACCAGCCTGGGCCTGCTAAACAATGACAACTACAACAAAAAAATAACCTGTCTTGTGGGAGTACCTACAGTCCCAGCTACTTGGGAGGCTGAGGCAAGAGAATTGCTTAAGCCCAAGAGTTTGAGGTTGCTCTGAGATATTACGCTGTGGCACTCTTACTGAGGGTGACACAGTAAGATTGTCTCAAAAAAAACAAACTTTTTTTTTTGAAATTATTTCTTTTTATTATCACCCTCACTGAAGTGCAATGGAATTGTAGCTCACAGCAAACTCAAGCTCCTGGATCTTCTTGCCTCAGCCTCCCAAGTAGCTGAGATTACAAGTGCTCATCATGAACCCTGGCTACTTTTTCTATTTTTAGTAGAGATAGGGTCTTGCTATTATTCAGGCTGGTCTAAAACCCCTGAGCTCAAGCAAGCTTCCTATCTCAGCCTCCCAGAGTTCTGGGATTACAAGTGTGAGCTACCCTACCTGTCTGATCTATTTGTTGTTGTTGTTGTTGAGAGTCTTACTTTGTTGCCTTTGGTAGAGTGCTATGGCGTCATAGCTGACAACAGCCTCAAACTTTTGGGCTCAAGCAATCCTCTTGCCTCAGCCTCCCGAAGGAGCTGGGACTAGAGGTGCCTGCTACAACACCCAGCTAGTTTTAGAGTTTTGCTCCTGCTCTGTCTGGTCTCAAATTCCTAAACTCTATCAATGCACCTGCCTCAGCCTCCTAGAAAGTTAGGATGATAGGCGTGAGCCCAACCCTCATGAATTTTTTTGATGTTAATTTTCATTCAGACGCAACTCACTTAGTGCATAACACTAAGTTGCCTACCCTACAATTTGTTTTTATTATGTCTTGATCTTCGTTAATAGCTTTATGGTGACTTCTTAGAATTGATTGGTAAGTATTCCCTTTTCAGAAATTTGAATAAGTCTTTGTTCTTTTTTTGTTTTTTTTTTTTTTAAGTCTTTGTACATTTGATATTACTTGCTATTGAAGTACTTGGAAAAATTCACCAGTGAAGGATTTTCACACTGGTGGTTTGGTGTGGGGTTTTTTTTGTTTCTTCTCTTTCTCTTATTTTTCTTTGCATTTTTGTAGGAAAAAGCTTTTTTTTTTTTTTTTTTTAAAGAGAATCTGTCACCCAGGTTGGAATGATAGATGTAAGCCATGGTGCCTGGCCAGTATTCTTTTATTAGTAATTGGTACTTCTCTTAAATTTTCAGTCAATGGATATTAGGATAGTTTCCACCTTTTGACTATTATCAGTAATGCTGCTATTTCCATGTACAACCTTTTTCCTTTATCCACAGCTGATACATTTCAAGACCTCCAATGGATACCTGAGATTACAGATAGTACCAAACCCTATGTATACCATTGTCTGTTGGTATTCATGAGAAATTGGTTCCAGGACCTCTGGTAAATACTAAATTCCATGCATGCTCTGGTTCTTATGTAAAATGGAGTAATATATAATATATATTATCTATATCATATATATATTATGTTATAATATAATATATTCTCCCATATACTTTAAGTCATCTTTAGATGACTATGTTAATGTTATATAAATAGGAGTTAAGCTTTTGTTTTGGAAATAAAAAATCTACATGTTCAGTATAGATGCAACCTTTTTTTATGGATATTTTCAATCAACAGTTGGTTAAGTGATTGATGCAGAACTCCATGGATACTCAGAGTTAAATGTACATTTTTTTCCTATACATGTACTTATGATAAAATTAATTTATAAATTAGGCAGAGTAAGAAATAAGCAAGTATTATAAAACAGCTATAACAATACACAGTAATAAAAGTTACATGACTATTGTGTCTGTCTTTGATTTTCTCTTAAAATGTACTGTACCCATCTCTTTTTGGATTGTATATGGTCATGAGTGACTGAAATTGAAAAGGGAAACTTCTGCTAAGGGGAGCACTATTATACACATTTTTAAGTGGAAAACTTTTTAATTTCTCTTAGTTATGTAACTAGAAGAGGAATTTCCTGAGCACATGGCAAGTATGTTTAGTAATTTCAAGAACTATCTGAATGTTTTGTAAAGCACCTTACCATTTTACATTCTTGCAAGCTATTTATGAGAATGCTGTTTTCTTTATTTGCTCACCAACACTTACCATTAACTGACTTTTTTATTCTATCATCCCCAGGGAGTATGGATTGATACCTTATTGTGGTTCTGATATGTAATTTCTTGATAAATTATAATATGCATTTTTAATGTGCTTATTGGCCATTTTATATTTTCTTTGTAAAAAAATTTCTATTTATATTGTTTGTCAATATTTAAATTGTTTAATTTGTCTTATTGGGTTACAAAAGCTCTTTATGCCTGAATACAATGGCTCATGCCTGTAATCCTAGCACTCTGAGAGGCTTAGATGGATTGATTTCTTGATCTGAGGAGTTGAGGTGGACACCAGCCTGAGCAAGAGCAGGATACATCTGTACTAAAAAATAGAAAAATTAGCCAGGTGTTGAGGCAGGCACCTGTAGTCCTAGCTACAAGGGAGACTAAGGCAAGATCACTTGAACCCAAGAGTTTGTGGTATCTGTGAGGTGTGATGCCAGGGAACTCTACCCAGGTTGACAGAGGGAGACTCTATCTTAAAAAACAAAAAAAGTTCTTTATGTATACTGTGTGCAGCTCCTTTATCAGATGTGTGATTTATAAATGTTTTCTTCTATTCTGGTTAATTTCACTTCTTTTTTTTTTTTTTTTTTTTTTAGCCTAGCTCAATGCAACCTCTAACTCATGGACTCAAGTAATTCTTATGCTTTAGCCTCTGAGTAGCTGGGACTACAGGCACTCTCAATCAATGCCTAGCTAATATTTCTATATTTTGTAGAGATAGAGTCTCAATCTTGCTCAAGTTTATATCTAACTCAGCCTTAACCAATCCTCCTACCTTGGCTCCCAAAGTACTGGGACCTGGCCTAACTTCACTTTCTTGATGTTAACTTTTGAAGTACAAAATTTTCATTTGGATAAAGTCTAATGTACCTGCTTTTCTTGTTGATTATACTTTTCATGCCTAAGAATTTCTTACTAAATATACAGTCATGAATATTTATCCTTTTTTAGTAATTTGAGTTATACGTTGAGGTGGTTGATCCATTTAAGTTTGTTTTTATGGGTAGAATAAGATAAGGGTTTAATTTAATTCTCTTAAATTTGAATATCTAAGTATCCCCACATGATTTGGTGAAACATACTTTCCCCATTGTGTGATCCTGGTATCCTTGTCAAAAATCAGTGATCATAGATATATCCCTTTATTACGGTAGCTCAGTTGTATTCATTTTAAGTAAAAAGAAAGGCCATCTATTTAAACTGCTGTCTTTCCTTGTGATATACTGACTAACTTAACCACCCTTTTTTTTTTTTTTTGGAAAGGTTTAAAATTTGAATATCCTTATACTGTTTTTTTGTTTGTTTGTTTTTGTTTTGGAAGTTTTTGGCTGGGACTGGGTCTGAAACCGCCACCTCTAGTCTAGGGGGCGGTGCCCTACTCACTGAGCCCAGGTACCACCCTTTTTTTTTTTTTTTTTTTTTTGAGACAGTCTCACTCATGTCGTCCTTGGTAGAGTGCTATGACATCCCTACTCACAGCAACCTCAAACTCTTGGACTTAAGCAAATCTCTTGCCTCAGAGTCCCAAGTAGCTAGGACTACAGGTGCTACCACAATGCCCATCTATTTTTTGTTCTGTTGCAGTTGTCATTATTGTTTAGCTGGTCCAGGCCGTGTTCAAACCTGCCAGCCTTGGTGCATGTGTTTGGTGCCATAACCACTCTGCCGAGGGCACCAAGCCTTCTTTTTAAAGATCATTTTGTGTTCTTGACATTTTATATAAATTATAGGATATGCTTGTAAAAGGAGCTACAAAATGATTATGTTTCATCTGTTAAATCAGTTTGCTGGGTATTATCTCAACAATGCTAAATATTCCTATCCTTCAACCTGGGTATGTTTATTTACATTAAAAAAAATTTTTTTTTTCTTGCAGTTTTTGGCCGGGGCTGGGTATGAACCCGTTACCTCTGTCACATGGGGCTGGCACCCTACCCTTTTGAGCCATAGGCACCTCCCTACATTTTTAATTTTTTAAAACAATTTTTGTAAACAAAGATTTAAAATTTTATTTTTAAATACATTATTTTTGGCTGGGCGAGGTGACTCACACCCGTAATCTTAGCACTTTGAGAGGCTAAGGCAGGTGGATTGCTTGAGCTCAGGAGTTTAAGACCAGACTGAATAAGAGCAGAGACCCCCATGTCTACTAAAAATAGAAAAACTAGCCAGCTACTTGGAAGACTGAGACAGGAGGATCACTCAAGCCCAAGAGTTTGAGTCTGCAGAGAGCTATGACGCCCTGGAACTGCGCTCAGGGTGACAGAGTGAGAACCACTCTCAAAATACATAAATAATAAATAAATATTTTTGGTGGATGGTGTAAATGGAATTATTTTCTTAGTTTTATTTTGGAATTGTTATTGATAGTATATGGAAATACAATTTTTTTACCTCTTGGGAGGAAAAAGAAAAAAATACAATTGGATTTTTTCCCTAGTATTTAATTGAAATGACATTAACCATTTTTAAGAGTATGCATTTAAAAGAAATTAACTGAATAATGACTAGCATTCATTACTTTCTGTGTCCTTAACTGTTTTTCATTTGTTGTTTTTGTTAGTTTTTTTGAGACAGAGTCTCAAGCTGTCACCCTCAGTAGAGGGCAGTAGAGTGTCCTAGTGTCCAACTCACAGCAACGTAAAACACATGGACTCACATGATCCTCTATCTCAATATTTTATTTTTAGTAGCGATGGGGTCTTGCTCTTGCTTAGGCTGGTTTCAAACTTATGAGCGTAAGCAATCCTCCTGCCTTGGCCTCCCATAGGGCTAGGATTACAGGTGTGAGCTACCATTTCTGTCCCGTATGTCTCTTTTGTCCAAATTTCCTCTTCTAATAAGGATGACAGTTCAGTTGGCTTAAGTCCCACCCTAATAGCCTTATTTTAACATAATGACTTTGAAAAGACTTTATTTTTAAATACAGGTTTTGCAGGAACGCAAGATGGAGAGAAAGAATACTTAAACACCAAGATTTTGGAGGAAGGGCTTTGTTTTAGCCCATGGAGTCTACAGTATAAAATGACCTCGTTCCCCAGTTGGCTCTGTTTTTTCCCTTTTATTTCCAGTCACGGGCTCTTTGTCCATGAATACCCTTCTCATTGGTCAGTTTGAATCAAGTTAGAGAAAGTGAGCTTTGGTGCTTAAGGAAGCACAGGCTTTTACAGAAGGGGAAGGCAAGTGTTAGTTTCTAGGTCCCAGGAAGTTAAGTTTCTACAAATTACTAAGAGCTTAGTCATCATGGGGAGGACCTTGCAGGTATGTTCTTTGGGCCTCTGTGAGGAGACCTTTGTTCTCTGAGACTTTACTTTTACTGGGTATTCTCTTTCATAGGTACCTTCTAAGGTCCTGAGGATTAGCATGTGAATATATAAATTTGAGATGATGGACATAATTCAACTCATAACACCGATGTGCAGCCAACTTTTTAATCTGTGGTTGGTTATGTTGGTTAGGTGTATTGTGTATGGGTTTTGCTGGGTTTAGTTTGCTTGGCAAAAGGATGCTTGACCCCAAGAATTGGAGGTTGCTGTGAGCTAAGACACCAGAACACTCTACCCAGCTTGAGACTGTCTCAAAAAAAAAAAACAAAAAAAAAAACCTCCTCAGTGTTTTGGAAACTAAAATCCTGCAACTCTGCCTGAAGCCAGTAATCAGAGAGGGAGGGAAGTGTCTTTCATTATTTTTACCACTAGAGAAGCTTTGATCTGGGCAGAAGTCACGAGATTGTATTTATCAGAGTTGAGATTAGTCTCAAGGAGCAACAATAGTTAAATAGCAGTAGCCTGACACTGAAAAACCCACCTTTTACAGCTCTGTATTTAAGTTTACACTTAGGATGTTGTACTTTTTAGACTATAGTTTCTAGCTTCATTAGGTAGCAAATTAATAAACTTCTCTTTTCTTTTCCTCAAACTACTTACCTTCATTCTTTTGATGCAACGTTGAGGACTTGTGCCAACTCTTCAGCTTAAGTGTCAAAAAGCACATAGCTCATATAATCCTTTAAATTCACTGAATGATAGCCAGGCATGGTGGCTCATACCATATAATCCCCACACACTGGGAGGCCAAGGCAGGTGGATTGCCTGAGCTGGAGACCAGCTTGAGCAAGACTGAGACCTCTTTTCTACTAAAAATAGAAACATTAGCCAGGTGTCTATAGTCCAGGTATTTGAGAAGGTGAGGCAGGAGAATTGCTAGACCCTAAGAGTTCGAGGTTGCTGTAAGTTAGGCTCAGGCCATGGGACTCTACCCAGGGCATTGTAGTGAGACTGTCTCCAAGAAATAAAAGAATGAATGAAAGAATAAACAGAATAAGTACACATGCAGCTCTGTCCTTTCCCCATATGTCATAATGCCACAGATACATCTTATATGATAAAGGAAAATAAAAGTCTTAGGACCACCCCCTTGAACTCCATTTACAAAAGGGAAGATCAAGCCTGAAGACAGTAAGGCAACACCCCACTCACAAATGAACAGGTTTTACTAACATTGTGCATCAGCCAGATTGTCACAGAAATGTAAATGGCCTCAAATACAAGCAAAGTACTGCTCCCACAAATCATGCATGAAAAATTTCTTTGCTGGCCTTCCATAAACCAAGACATTCAAATTATAACTGGGTCAATAGCATTAAGTCTAGTTCCTAAAATTAAGATCTATTCAATCTCACACCAATAATGTTGATTGCAAGTGCAGGCCAAAGACAAGATCAAAAGTGCTTTCCCTAGCCAAGGTCATCTTTCTTAGCTCTGTTTTTCTCTTATGGCATTCACTTTATCTTATGTAAAACAGATTTCTTAGGCCTCATGTTACCATATTCCTCTCCCTTTTTCTTTAAATATGGATCTACCAAATCTGTTTTTGGAGCGTACAGGCCACAAATACTTTTGTGTCTTACACTTTTCCCAGGCAAATCTTCAAACTTTGACTCCATAAATCTCCATTGATTGAGATCTGAGCTTTGAATGTTTATTTTTGATTGTTAAAATTTCTTACCTTACAACCTACATTTACAATTGTTTGTTTATTTCTTACTAAGAATCAAAAGAATTGTAATTCAATAAGTAATATAATTGGTATGTCTAGTTAACATTTACTAGTTTCTTTCAATAGCCTGCAGTTCCTTGTCAGTGTCCTTTGACTATAGCTTGAAGGACCTCTTTGAGAATTTCTTATAGGCAATAGGTTTCCTAGCAATAAGCTTCCTAACTTTTATTTCTTCAGAAATATCTTCATTTTTTTCCTACTTCATTTTGGAATGATGGTTGCCAGACATAAAATTCTTATTAAGATTTGGTTTCTTTTAACATTTCAGGTTTGTCATTCCACTGCCTTTATACAACAGTGTTTCTGAATCAAAAATAAATGTTAATTTGACAGTTCTCATACTTCATGGCTTTTTGCTTTCTTTGCCAGTTCTGTCATATAGCTTGTGTGGATGTGTGCTTTTATTAATCATGGTGTTTGCTGCGGTTCTTGTTACATGTACATTACTGGCTTTCATCAATGTTTTGCATTTTTTAGTGAGTATCGTAAATATTGGCAGTCTTTTCTCTGTCTTCATTTCTTGGACTTCATTGTATATAACTGTGTGTGCTTGTTATGTTTTACCATTTTCTTTGACATTGTTAATTTTTTTCTCTTCCACATGCCTGCTAATTTTTTTCTTTCTGGTTAATTTAAATTAACATGTATTAAAGTTTTGGACATTTTATCCTCTTTTATGACAGTCTCTAGAGTCCTTCTTATATATTTTACTTTTTTTAGCTAATATACTTGTTCCCTTTTAAAATACACTGTATTTTTAAAACAGGTTTAGGTCTACCCCTGTCAACTACTCCATCAGAGTGGTACACTTACTTTACCTCATGAACCTACACTAACATATTATCATCATCACTCAGAATTTATAGTTTACATTGGGGCTCATTCTCGGTGTTGTATATTCTTCGAGTTGGACAGATATATAATAGGGCCAGTCCATCATTATAGTATTAAACAGATTAATTTCACCATCCTAAAAAATCCTCTGTACTTTGTCTTTATCACCCCACCCCAAGTCCCGGCTCTATTGATCCTATTACTGTCTTCTTATTTTTCTTTTTCTGACAGTATTATATAGGAGCATGTAATTGGTAGTTTTTTAGATTGTCCTTTTTTCATTTAGTAAGGTGTATTTAAATTTCTTTCAGGTCTGATCATGGTTTTACAGCTCATTTCTTTTTAGTGCTCAGTAATACTTCATTGTGCGGGTGTTCCATAGTATCCATTCACCTACTGAAGGACATCTTAGTTGCTTTCAAGTTTTGGCAGTTATGAATGCCTATATACTAATGGTTAACCCCTACAAATATTCTCACACAGCTTTTTGTGTGCATGTAAGTCTTTAACTTACTGAGTAAATATCAATGAATACTATTGCTGGGTAATATGGTAAGTATATATTTAGTATTACAAGAAACCGCATAATTATCATCCAAATTGATGTTATCATTGTATATTCTCAACATCGATGGATTACAGTTACCATTGCTCCACAGCCAACTAGCATTTGATATTATCAGTGTTCTAGATTTTGACCATTTTGAGTTCACCATTGTAATTTGTCACTTTACTATTTCCCTACTATTATATAATGTTTTATTACATTTGTCAGTTGTATGCCTTCTTTAGTTAAGTGTCTGTCCATTTTTAAATATTGGATTTATTTTGTAGTTGAGTTTTGGGGATTGTTTGTACATTTTGGATAATAGTCATTTATTTGCTATGTTCTTTGCAAATTTATATATATATTTTTTTTCTTTTTTTTAGATATATATTTTTTAGATACAGTGCCTCACTTTGTCGCCGTCAGTAGAGTGCCATGGCGTCACAGCTCACAGCAACCTCCAGCTCTTGGGCTTAGGCGATTGTCTGCCTCAGCCTCCCAAGTAGCTGGGACTACAGGTGCCTGCCACAATGCCCAGCTATTTTTTTTTTTGTTGTTGCAGTTTGGCCAGGGCCAGGCTCGAACCCGCCACCCTCAGTATATGGGGTCGGCGCCCCACTCAGTGAGTGCCACCTCTTTGCAAATATTTTTTGCACAGGCGCACAGGTGCCGCCTCTTTGCAAATATTTTTATTCTAATCTTGTCTTATTCTTTTGGTGGTGTCTTCTGAATAGCTCAAGTTTATAATTTTAATGTGGTCCAGCTTATCAATTCTTTATGTTTTATGCCTCTGGTGTCATTAATATTTGGTGTCATGTTCTGCCTACAATCATATCCCTTTTGAAAGCCCAGGTAGGAGGATCACTTGAGGTCAGGATTCTTCATTAAGGAAATTGCTTGCTGACCTACCATAAGTAAGGATGTGCAAATTATAATTTTAGGTTAACAGGCTACGTCTAGCACCTAAAACTAGTCTGCTCCATCCCATACTGATAATGAGGTACAAATTTATCTTTACAGGCAGCAAAACAGAGATAAGACAAATACTGTTCCACCTACCCAAATGTCCGCATAATGGATGCTCTCTTAGATCCCCTTTTGTCCTCTAAAATAATATTCTTTTTAGGCTGGGGGCAGTGGCTCACGCCTGTAATCCTTGTGAGGCATGTGGATTGCTTGAGCTTAAGAGTTTAAGACCAGCCTGAGTAAGAGTGAGACTCTATGTGTACTAAAAATAGAAATAAACAACGAAATAAACAAACAAAAAAAAAAAACTAGCCCAGTGATGTGTATTAGGTGCCCATAGGCCCAGGTACTTGGGAGGCTGAGGCAAGAGGATTGTTCAAGCCCAATCTCGTGAGCTATGATGCCACAATACTCTATCAGGGGCAACACAGTAAGACTGCCTACAAAAAAAGAAAAAAAAAAAACATTCTGGAAAGTTACTGAGAAAAATGACAGTACTTTATTTTCCCAGCAGTAAGATTCTTTTTTTTTTTCCCCAGACAGTCTCACTTTGTCACCTCCAGTAGAGTTCTGTGGCATCATGGCTCACAGCAACCTCCAACTCTTGGTCTTAAGCAATTCTCTTGCCTCAGCCTTGCAAGTAGCTGGAACTACAGGCGCCTGGCTATTTTTTTGGTTGTAGTTGTCATTGTTTAGCAGGTCTAGGGTGGGTTCGAACCAGCCAGTCCCAGTGTATGTGGCTGGCACCCTAACCACTGTATTATAGGCCCTGAGCCAGTAAGACTTTTTAAAAATGTAATTTCTTTCCAGCTCACAAATGAACAGATTTTTTTTACATTTATAATAAAAAGGTATTAGCATTCATAATGTATGAAATCGTTTTATTAATAATAATAGAACTTAAAAAAACAACACTTTCAGGTATGATGAAATAATTCCAGCACTCTGGGGGCCACAATGGATAGATTATTTAAACTTCAGGAGTTTGAGACTAGCCTGAGCAAGAGGGAGAACCTGTCTCTAAAAGCAGGCCTCGTGGCAGGTGAGTGTAGTTGCAGCTAATCAGGAGTGAGGCAGAAAGATCGCATGAGCCCAAGAATTTGAGGTTGCTGTGAGCTGTGACACATGGTATTCGGGATGACAGAATGAGTGAGGCTCTGCCTCAAAATAAATAAACAACAATTTGTTCAAAAGAAATTTTATGAAGAGAAAACCTCTATAGCTTTTATAATGTAACATTGAAAAATTAAAAGAACAATGTCATAGGTTGGCACCTGTAGTTCAGTGGCTAGGGCACCAGCCACATACACCAGGTCTGGCAGTTTCAAAACCAGTCTAAGCCTGACAAACACAAGGACAACTACAACCAAAAAATAGCCAGCAGGTGCCTATAGGCTTAGCTATTTGGGAAGCTGAGGCAAGACAATTGCTTTAAGCCCAAAAGTTTGTGTTGCTGTAAGCAGTGATGTCATGGCACTCTACTGAAGGTGACAAAGTGAGACTCTTAGAAAAAAACAAAAAAAGAACAATGTCAGCATTTCATAGTTATCAAATGTGCAGAGGTATAAATAATATTAAATAGGGTGGCACCTGTGGCTCAAAGGAGTAGGGCACTGGCCCCATATGCAGGAGGTGCCAGGTTCATATCC
>CAUYPK010081584.1:0-15485 GCA_963574355.1 Loris lydekkerianus
CAATATAACAAAGACATCTGTACCAGAATGTTCATTGCAGCCCAATTCATAATTGCTAAGTCATGGAAGAAGCCCAAGTGCCCATAACCCACGAATGGAGTAGCAAATTGTGGTACATGTATACCATGGAATATTATACAGCCTTAAAGAAAGATGGAGACTTTACCTCTTTCATGTTTACATGGATGGAGCTGGAACATATTCTTCTTAGCAAAATATCTCAGGAATGGAAGAAAAAGTATCCAATGTACTCGGCCCTACTATGAAGCTAAACTATAGCTTTCACATGAAGGCTATAACCCAACTATACCACAAGACTATGAGGAAAGGGCCAAGGAAGGGGAAGGGAGGGGGGAGGTTAGGGTGGAGGGAGAGTAATGGGTGGGGCAACACCTATGGTGCATCTTAGAATTGGTACCGGCAAAACTTACTAAAGGCAGAATACAAATGTCTACATATAATAACTAAGAAAGCGCCACGAAGGCTACATTGAACAGTTTGATGTGAATATTTCAGATTGTATATGAAACCAGCACATTGTACCCCTTGATTGCACTAATGTACACAGCTATGTTTTAACAATTAAAAAAAAAATCATTGAGCAAGAAAAGCGACATTGAACTTCCATACTGGTTTTACATAATTTCTATACAGTACCTTGACTTAAATCCAAGAGCAAAAGTTAAGACTCTCCTTCTCTATTTTTGGTAAACATCTGCATGGTAAACTTAGATGACTTTTCCCCCTGGATTTTAGCTGGGAGTGGCCTTTTGAATTTTTTATTTAAAAGAGGGCAGGTTTGGCACTTTTATACTGATATCACCAATGTTAATATCTCTTGGGCTCTCAGGAAGATTCACATTCTTTACAGCTGAAACAGCTCAGGCTGGAGCTCCCGCTAAGCTAGCGTCAGATTTCTCCAGTTTATTTTGTCCATCAATTTGCCTTAACAGTCTCATTCATCTTGGTCTCCACTACCATTCCCCCATCACCATTTCTGCAAGAATATTGTGAACCTTGTCTACATTGAAAATCAAATCCAGTGCACAGACATTTTCAAAACATTTGTCTTTCCACGAATACGTAGGGCTGGTAGAACTTCGAAAGCCGCGGCTTCACGTGGTATTGAAGATGAGGATCGCCTGGATCAAGGCTGGGCCGGGAGGACTAGGTGAGCGCTGCGGCCGGGGCGGGCCTGGCCTTGGGATCTAGCCGGCGATCCTTCCCGACCCGCCTCCTTCACACGCGCAAGCCCGCAAGTTCAAGAATTTTTTTTTTTTTTTTTTTTTTTTTTATAGAGTCAAGAGCAGAACATTTTAATTATCACAAGGACACCTCATAATTCCTTTATCCCCAGGGGCCAAGTGGATCCTTCAATAGAGGATGTGCTCACAGGAGTTACCTTTATGCCTTCTTCCTGAAGTAAGCTATTATGTTGCTTTAAATCCAAGTTCTTTCCTCGCTCATATCGAAGCTCTTTTTCAGCAGAGTTGCACAGAACCTGGAGCCGGTTCAAATTTTGGCGAAGTTGTTTAATTTCCTCTTGCTGGTGGTCTTTTAGTTTTTCTCTAGATGATGGACACTAAAGCAAACATTTTAAAAGAAAAAACATGGACAATTTGAAAGACTATTTGTAAAACTGGTTCAAGCTGTCAGAACCAGAATTGTCAGAATGTGATTATTCACAGGTTAATGTTTTTAGAATTAATTTACCTCCCCCCAAATTACTCTTTTACATTTACTGCTAGTTGGTACATGTTCATATAATCTGACTCCTGTTATGTTATAATGGAAGTACCAGAAAAATTATGTGAACAAAAGCAGTTAGGCACAATTAACCCTATTTTTCATATCAATGAAGGGTAACAGAAGCATGGACAATTTTAGGGTAAAACATGCTTAAAAAGGGAAGTCCAAAGAGTCAATATGTAAAGTAGAGTATAAGTGAATGTGAAGGTGTGTGCGTGTGTGGTGTCTGCTGGCAAGAAGAAAAAGAAAACTTAGTAAGAGACCTTAAGTTCCCAGCTTCTGCATCACTTTTCCTTTTACTACCTGATGATGGTTCTCTAATTACTACTCAACCACACTATTTTAAGGATGAATAATGTCTTTACCCATTCATCCATTGATGAACATTTAGGTTAATTCCATAACTTGGTTTTTGTAAATAATGCTGTAAATAGTATGGGACTACAGATATTTCTTCAAAATATTTATTTCAAATCTCTTGGATATATACCTAGAAGTGGAATTGCTGGATCATACAGTAGTTTTTAATTTTGGGGGAAGCCTCCATAGTATTTTCCATAATAGCTGTACTAATTTATATTCCTGCCCATGGTGTGTAAATGTTCCATTTTCTTCATATCCTTGTCAACACTTATCCTCTGTCTTTTTGATAATAGCCATTCTAATAAGTGTGAGGTTTGATATCTCCATTGTAGTTTTAATTTTCATTTCCCTATAATCAGGAATATGGAACATTTTTTTTTAACATATCTGTTGGGACTTTTGTATGTCTTATTTTGAGAAATATCTATTCTGGTCCTTTGCTTATTTTTATATTGGGGTGTTTCCTTGCTATTTTGTTGTTTGAGTGACTTATATATTTTGGATATTAACTCCTTATCAAATGTATGGTTTACAAATATTTTCTCCCACTTCATAGGTTGTGTCTTTATTGTTTGCTGTACAGAAGCTTTTTAATTGGAGGCTATCTTATTTACCTAGTTTTGCTTTTGTTGATTGTGCTTTTGCAGTCATACCCAAAAAAATCTTTACAAAGACTAATGTCAATTTTTTGTCCCAAGGTGTCAATCAACAGATGAATTGATAAAGGAAATATGGTATACACACACACACACACACACACATGCATGCGCACATGCACACTGGAGGAATACTGTTTAATCTTGAAAGAAATCCTGTCATTTGCAACAACATGGATGAACCTGGAGGATATCAAGCACAGAAAGACAAATACTGCATGATCTCGTTTATGTAGAGAATCTAACAATGTTGAACACATGGAAGCAGCGAGTAGAATAGTGGTTGCCAGGGACCGGAGAGGGGGTATGTAGAATGAGAGGATGTTAGTAAAAGGATGTAATGACTAAGTCATCAAGATCTACTGTATAGCATGGTGACTGTATTTAATAATAATGTATTGTGTTCCTGAAAATTGCTAAAACAGTAAATCTTAAATGTTATCATCCCCAAAAAAGTATGTGAGGTGATAGATGTTTATGAGCTTGACTTAACCATTTCACAATGTATACTTATATCAAAACATCACATCATACACCATATACAAGTACATATATACAACATTTTTGTCAATTATATCTTAATAAAGCAGAAAAAAATAAAGGCACATGTACAAAACAGCAGCAATGTACTCTACTATCTGGCCTCTCCAGTGCAATAAAATAGTAGTCATTTGGATTTTCTACAAAAGGTAGGTACCCACAGGTGTGCTGAGTAGAGAAAGAATTCAATAAATAAGATATACTTAGTGTTTCCTTTTTTTAAAAATTAATTTTAAATCATAGCTGTGTACATTAATGCGATCATGGGGCACCATACATTGGTTTTATAAACAGTTTGACACATTTTCATCACAATGGTTAACATAGCCTTCCTGGAATTTTCTTAGTTATTGTGTTAAGACATTTATATTCTACATTTACTAAGTTTCACATGTACCCTTGTAAGATGCATTGCAGATGTAATCCCACCTATCACCCTCCCTCTGCCCATCCTCCCCAATATACTTAGTGTTTCCTTAGTTCTGGTCCAGTATGCTTTCTGTCTACAGCTTTCTGAAAAGCCTCGGTCATTGTTTTACTTTTATCTTGCTTATGTTGCTGATGCAACACAGAACTCCCCAAGTCTTGTTAGCCCTTAATTCCTATTTTGGTTTTGTTAGAAAGGCAATCTTAATCCAGTTTGCTTCTCTTAGAGCTGTAAGACTCTAAGATCTCTACATGAAATTCTTTAATGGATTATAATGTAACTGTTAAGAACTCCAGCTTTGGGGTGGCGCCTGTGGCTCAGTTAGTAGGGTGCCGGCTCCATATACCGAGGGTGGTGGGTTCAAACCCAGCCCTGGCCGAACTGCAACAAAAAAATAGCCGGGCGTTGTGGCGGGCGCCTGTAGTCCCAGTTGCTCGGGAGGCTGAGGCAGGAGAATCGCGGAAGCCCAAGAGCTGGAGGTTGCTGTGAGTCCTGTGACATCACGGCCCTCCACCGAGGGCGGTAAAGTGAGACTCTGTCTCTACAAAAAAAAAAAAAAAAAAAGAACTCCAGCTTTGGAATTAGATGTACTTGGGTTTCAATTTTGAATCTACTACTTACCAGCTGGGTGATTTTGGAAGGTTATCTCATCTCTCTGCATTTCAGTTTCTTCATCTTAAAATGTGGATAACAATGATAACTTCTGGAGGGAGTGAACGGTACTTAAGGTACACACACAAACCCTCAGCACAATGCTTGGCACTTAGTAAACACTCAGTAACATTACCTATCATCATTGATGCTACCTATGTTCTTTAACTGCCTTCATCTTCCACCTGCAATCTGGAATGCCTTGATCACCACTCTACCTTCTTGTTTAACCATTTTACACAGCTTTTTAACAATTAATTAGAAATCAGCAGCTTATAGAACCATTTAATATACCAAAATAGATACGCTGTATATAGAAGCACCACATTTACACCAATGGGGCAAAAGCACAGAACTTTTAGCCTGTTATGAACACAGGAAAAGTCAGAAGGGTAGTTCTTCCTGTCTACGTTCCCCAGGCCATTCACTTTGTCAGCATAAAAATGCTTTTTCAAATTAAAAAAAAAAAAAAAAAAAAAAAGAAATGCTTTTTCAAGGAAATCAGCTATTGAAGCAGCTAGCCACCAGACAGCCAATCAAGCAGCCAATGTCAAGAGTCTCTATTTTTTCCCATCATATACATAACTTTCCTGGTAGAAAGTTATTGCAGAGCTTATAAACTCAGTCAGGAATCACATAAGAAAGTACACACACAGGAGCCTTTTATTGATCAATCAATGGATTTATTAAGCCAATTACCCTTTCTGAGTCTTATCTGCAAATTACAGGAATAAGCCAAATGATGTCTAACATTTTTCCATCTTAAGGAATTCCTTAAGAATTAAAATAATACATGTTGAAACTAGCATTAGCTTAATTTATAGGCTTTTAATATTTTATGGTATTATTTTCTTTGGTTTTTTAAATGGTATTATTTTCATTAATTAAAAACTAAACACAAACCAAGTTCACAAACTGGTCCAAATGGCAAGATCGTTCCATTAAGTTTCGAAATAGAAGACCTGTGGTCCCAACGTCTGGACCACTGACTGTTAGGAATGAGGCCACACAGCAGGAGGTGAGCAAGGGGCAAGTGAGCAAAGCTTTATTTGTATTTACAGCAGCTTCCCATTGCTGGCATCACTGCCTGAGCTCTGCTCATGTTAGATCAGCAGCAGCATTAGATTCTCACAGGAGCATGAAGCCTATTGTAAGCTGTACATGAGAGGAATCAAGGTCAAGGTTACACAATCCTTATGAGAATCTAATGTCTGATGATCTGAGGTAACACTCAGTAACATTACTGAGGCAGTGATGCTAGCACCTCAGAGCAGCTGCAAATACAGATTATCATCGGCAGAGAGGTTTGACTGCACAGAGACCATAATAAATCAGTTGCTTGCAGATTCATATCAAAACCCTATCAGTGAGTAGCAAGTACAATTAAGCTGCAACCAGTGGCAGGCTTTTAGTGGCGAGTGAGTTGATATTTTTAAATTGTACAGCTGCATCTGGCGTCAGTAATTTAAGTCAGAATCAGACTGTTTCCTACCTTGCAGGAAAACAAGGTCAGAGCTCCCACTGATTCTGCATTAAGGTGAGTTGTATAATTTTTTCATTATATATTACAATGTAATAATAATAGAAGTAAAGTGCACAGTAAATGTAATGCACTTGAATCATACCAAAACCATCCTCCCCACCCTATCCTGGTCTGTGGAAAAACTGTCTTCCATGAACCCAGTCTCTTGTGCCAAAAGGATTAGGGACAACTGATGAAAATGATTGACTTTTCTTTTTTTTTTTTTTTTTCTGTAAGAAACTTGGCAGGATCAAAGACTATTCACTTTAAATATTCTCATCCAGTGAATGTGGAAGGAAGGGGCTACCAAAATCTGGTGCTATTACATATACGAATCATCAAACTGAGTCCACTTGTTCTGATTCTATACTTATCAAATATCCATCATATTTTGATTTGATTTTCTTAGCTCTCTACAGGAAGAAAATGCACTGTTCATCGAAACACCTTCATGTGATATTTTAAATTAATTATTACAAAAGAATAATTAATTAATGTTCTGATTTTATGCAATAGCTTTGAAAGTTTGGTTAAGTGTGAGTTTATCCCTAAAACATAGATCTATTCTAGGTGAGCTAAAATATCAAATTTTGGAGCTTGAAACACTGAGGGCCAAACATTGGGTAAATTTACCAAGATAATTGATCTATGACACCCTAGGACAGTGGTTCTCAACCTTCCTAATGCCGTGGCCCTTTAATACAGTTCCTGTGGGTCAAGACCCCAGGTTGAGGACTGCTGCCCCAGGAGGACTACTGGGAACCAGCTCATCAGTTTTCCTTAGGCAATCAGCTTGAGGCCAGGCACAGTGGCTCATGCCTATAATGCCAGCACTTTGGGAGGCTGAGACAGGAGGATTGCTTGAGGCCAGGAATTCTAGAATAGTCTTGGAAATAGCAACATTCCATCTATACAAAAAAATAAAATTAGCCAGGCATAGTGGTGGCCTGGCAAAATCAAATAAAAATCTGATGGATATCTGATGAGTCAGTACACCATTACTCAGGAGGCCAAGGTAGGAGGATCCCCTTAGCCCAGGAGTTTGAGCTTGCAGTGAGCTATGATCATGCCACTGCACTCTAGCCTGGGGTATGGAGAGGGAGAAGAAGAAGAGAATCAGCTTGATATGAGAACTGTATGTTTTCTTTGAATTTTTCAACCAGTGGAAGCAAAATACATAATAGTCAAAAGGTCAAGCTCTAGAGCAGACAGACTTGGATTCTTCTACTTCCTCGATGTTGGTGAATAATGTAAACATTTCGGACACATTTATGTAACCTGTCTAATGCTTCAGTTTCCTCATCTAGATAGTGGCACCAGTAATATTCCTTGTATTGTTTAATACCCACTGGGTATTTAGTAAAGTGCCAGGAATGTACTCATTAGGAAAAAATAAGAACTTAGGTTTAAAGCCTATAAAATTAAGACAATTAAGGCGGGTTTTAATTTGTTTCAAAAACACTGGAAAAGTAGTTTCCAGAATTCAACTGTCTGTCAAACTCAGCTGGAATACTGTTGACTAGCAGGAATTAAGTCCTAAAGGCCATAAACAACCACAAATGATATCACAAAATACTTACGCCCAATACAGCTCACACACTCATAAAACAGGGTCTCACAGTTTTTACTTACCATTTATAAGCATTCTTAAAAGTCTGGTAGCTGCTTAAATGTGTACTTTATGCGGGGTAAGAAGCTACAGCACATGTGGATAGCTGCTATGTGCTAGACATTGTAACCTGACAATTTAAGTGAAGACTAAAAACACACATACGCACGTGAATGAAAAAGTAGAATAATCTATAGCCATCAGTTGGTCAAAGCACCCTATATATAGAAAAAGGTTCTAAAATAATTGCTGCATAGCATATGGCAGAAAAAAAAATCTGTCTAAAATTCATTCTCTTGTCTTCTTAAAGAAGTAATTCAAATAATGTATATACTTGAATCATTTTTAAAATGTGGATTATCAGCCTTCTGAAGTTGGTTTACTTAGGAGTACAAAAGCTTCCCTCTGAGGATCTCAAAAGTAATTTCTGGAACACTTTTACACTGTTGGTGGGACTGCAAACTAATACTATCTCTTTGGAAAGAAGTATGGAGAATCCTCAAAGAATTCACATTACACCTTCCATTTGATCCTGCAATCCCATTACTAAGCATCTACCCGGAAGAAAAAAAATCATTTTATCATAAGAACATTTGCACTAGATGGTTTATCACAGATAAATTTATAAGATGTGGAGACAACCTACATGCCCACCAACCCAGAAATGGATTAATAGAGTGTGGTATATGTATACCATGAAATACTATTCAGCCATAAAAAAGATGGTGATCTTACCATCTTTTGTATTAACCTGGATGGAGTTGAAATGCATTCTTCTTAGTAAAGTATCACTAGAATGGAAAAGCAAGTATCCGATGTACTCAGTATTAATATGAAGCCAGTTAGATGATCTAATATACTCCCATACAAGAGAACAACTCAATTCAAGATGGGAAAAGAGAGGGAAAGAGGAAGGGGGAAAAAGAGGGAGGGAAGGAGAGAGAAAAAGGAGGATGGAGAGAGAAAGAAGGAGGGGGAGAGAGAAGAAGGGAGGGGATTGGTGTGCTCCCATTTAATGGGCACAATGTAAGGGTATATGGCACATCTCCTGGGGGTGAGACAACTAATACAACCGGGACTCTACCTAACAAACACAAACATTGTAACCTAATTGTTTGTACCCTCACATTAATCTGAAATTTTTTTTAAAAAGTAATTTCTGGAAAGGCATATGTAGGGTAATCTTAATTTGTATAAGAAAAAGCCAATAAAACAGGCATAAGAATTTAAGTGTAGCTAGAAGTCAGTCCTTTTATTTCTCCTACAGGCTGATCTCTAGTAAATAGCAAAATTTTATTTAAAATCATCCCATGTTTGTCGACTTTTCCCCCACTAAAATGAAGTACTTTGTCCATTAAGCTTCCTACCAGAAATAGAAAATGCGGCACATCCTGCCATCCCCAATTCCATCTGGTTACAGCAAACACCAACAATTAATCAGTTTTTTTTTTTTTTTTTTTTCCCTGCTGAGCCTAGATGGAGCTTAAGAACGCCTTACAATAAATAAAGTGCATCAACTGATGAGCTTAGTTCAGATTTTGGTTGCTATTTTGTCAGGTCATGGTTATAAAATTGTTCAATGAATACATATGAATGATTATATTAAAAACGGTACTTATATCCACAGCCAATCAGAGGAAATGGCTCCAGTCCAGGCACATGTTTATTGCACCTACCTGGGAACAACTGTCATCTGAACTATCTTCAGAGCTCTGAAACCGGAGGAGGCTCTGATTTATGCGGCTCAGCTCTTCTCTAAGCCTCACAATTTCCTCAGGCTTCATGGTCAACTGCTGTTCTTTCACATCTTCGTTCTGCTGTGAGCCCTCCTTCGTCTGCCCCTCTTTTGGGCAAGCGCCCTCTTTTACTGACTCCTCTGGAATTTCCTTCTGCTTATTCTCTTCTAATTCAGGACTTGGCACAAATATAACAACACAAATCTATCAAAATGTTGATTATAGTAGTAGAATAGGAATGAAAAAACCTCCAAGTCAAGAAAGTACTTCAAGCAAGATTTTCAACTTGAATTCTAGAGTAGAGCAGTTATCTAATTCTTAAAAATAAACTTTTAAAACAAAGGAGTCATACTTTTTTACTCACATTCAGAAAGATGAACCATCATAGATTTTTGTTTTTCCAGACAGGGTCTCACTCTGTCACCTGGGCTATATTGCAATGGCATCATTACAGTTTACTATAGCCTAAAACTCCTGGGGTCAAGCTATCCTTCTGCCTCAGCCTCCCAAGTAGCTGGGACTACAGGTGTGTGACAGCACCCCTGGCTAATTTTTCTGGTTTTTTGTTTGTTTATCTATTTATTTGTGTGACAGTCTCAATCTGCTGCCCTGGGTAGAGTACTATGGCATCATGGCTCACAGCAACCTCAAACTCCTAGGCTCAAGCAATTCTGCCTCAGCCTCCCAAATAGTTGCCTACAGGTTCCTGCCACAATACCCAGCTAATTTCTCTGTTTTTAATAGAGATGGGGTCTTGCTCTTATTCAGGCTGTTCTCAAACTCTGAAGCTCAAGCAATCCACCGGCCTCAGCCTCCCAGAGTGCTAGGATTACAGGTATCAACCACTGTGCCCAGCCTCTTTGTTACTGTTTTTTTAATGTTTCTGTTTTTTGTAGAAAAAGGGTCTTGTTCTTGCTCAAACTGTTCTCCAACTCCTGGCCTCAAGCAATCCTCCCTCCTTTGGCTCCCAAAATGCCAGGATTACAGGCATACGTCACTATGACTGGCCCATCACATACTTTTATTTATAGCCAAACAACTAGTTTAAATGAATTTTATACTTTTTCAACTTTTAATATAGTATTGATCAGAATAGGTTATAAAGATTTTAAAAAGGACTAGGCACTTTAGCATACACTGGGGCTACAGGAAGACATGATCCTTGACCCAAGAAACTTACAATTTAGTGAGAAAAAAGATAAGTGAAAAAGTGATCAGATTAAATGAATAATAAGTAATAGGAGGCCTGATAGTAAGTAGGCACAAGCTAAAATTTAAAGGTGGAAGTATATATAAACTTTTATGTGTATATGAATACTGGGGGTGGATAGCATCAGTATAGATGAGAACATGAAAAACAAAGGTATTTCAGGATGACTTAATAAGATGTTTAAAATTTCAGAAGCAAAAGAGAGAATATAAAGGATTATTATTATTATTATTTTTGAGACAGAGTCTTACTTTGTCTTCCTGGGTAGAGTGCCATGACATCATAGCTCACACCAACCCCTTGGGCTCAAGAGATCTTGCCTTAGCCTTTTGAGTAGCTGGGACTACAGGTGCCCACCACAATGCCTGGCTATTTTTAGAGATGGGGGTCTTGCTCTTCCTCAGGCTGGTCTCAAATTCCTGAGCTGAAGCAATCCACACACTTCGGTCTCCCAGGGTGCTGGGATCACAGGTGCGAGCCATTATGCCCAGCCCTTTTAGAAAGGATTATTTTGATGCCATATGGCAAGGAAATAAATTGAGAGATTCTTGTAGTAATCCATGTAGTAAACAGTGACTAGAACTAGGATGGATTCTGGAGATATTTAAAAGTCAATATTGATAAGGTTGTCATTTATTGGAGGTGACAAGTGAGGGAGAAAAAGGAATCATGAATGACCCCTGCATTTCTGATCAGGGCAAATGGGCAAGTGGATAGGAGACAAGATGGAGAATGTGGATACAGACTGGGGAGATGTATTATATGTGGTGAGATACAGAAAGACACTGGCAAAAATGCTGGGGTTGGATAGGAAAAGCCAGGGAGAAAGGTATAAGGGAGAGAAGGAGGATCATTGACAGAAGCCTAAAAACTTGTAAGGAACAAGCAAAGGAGGCTAAGAGCCACAGAAACCAAGAGGAAGAGATGCACTTTCAATGGGCACAGAGCATGGATGAAAGGGAGAATGAACACAGCATGATGATTTTGTTTTTATTCTCTCAGATTTTGTCCGGGTACCTTGAAGGCTAGCACAACATGCTTCATGGATTATAATTAGTGCTAACTGCATGCCTGTACCAATGAATTTACTGCAATAGAACAATTCATAAGAAAAAAGCTGAATGTACAATAATACTTATAGAATATTATTTAAAATAGTAACTAAATGGAGACAGAAAAGTGGCTAAAATAATTAAAGATAATTTGGCTTGAGAGTGATATAAAGATTATTAGTCGGGTGGCACCCATAGCACAGTGGTTATGGCACCAACCACATGCACCAGGAATGGCAGGTTCGAACCTAGCCCAGGCCAGCTAAACATCAAAGACAACTGCAACAAAAAAATAGCCAGGCATTGTGGAGGGTGCCTGTGGTTCCAGCTACTTGGGAGGCTGAGGCAAGAGAATCACTTAAGCCCAAAGAGTTTGAGGTTGCTGTGAACTGTGATGCCACAGCATTCTACTGAGGGCAACATAGTGAAACTCTGTGTCAAAAAGAAAAAAAATAGATTATTAGTCAAAATGAAAAATATTTATCAAAGTAAAATTGTGAAACAAAAGAGCTACATATATGTATGTAGTTGTGTATACACATACATACTTTGGGAAGGTATATATTTAGAAAAATCTGGAAAGGAACAGGGAGGAAAATTATGTCTAAGCTTGGCACCCGTAGCTCAGCGGCAAGGGGGCCAGCCACATACACCAGAGCTGGCAGGTTGGAACCCAGCCTGGGCCTGCCAAACAACAATGACAATTGCAGCCAAAATATAGCCGGGCCTTGTGGCAGGTGCCTCTAGTCCCAGCTACTTGGGAGGCTAAGGCAAGAGAATCACCTAAGCCCAAGAGTTTAAGGTTGCTGTGAGCTGTGATGCCATGGCACTCTACTAGGGTGACATAGTAAGACTTTGTCTCAAAAAAAAAAAAAAAAGAAAAGAAAGAAAGACCGGGCGTGTCCCAGCGCTGTGGGAGACAGAGGTGGGTGGATTGCCTGAGCTCAGAGGTTTGAGACCAGTACGAACAGAAGTGAGCCAGAGTAAGACCCCGTCTTTACTAACATCAAAAACAGCGGGCATCGCCTGAGGAGGAAGAAAATGAACAACAAGAAAGAGTACTTCAAACAAAGAACAATGTACAAGCAAGTTGAAATTTAAAAATAAAAATAAAAAAAAAGAAAGATAATACATTTAAATGGCACAAAATAATATGAAATAAAGATTTAAATGTTTTAAAAATAAATTTATTTTTGGCTCGGTGCTTGTAGCTCAGTGGCTAGGGCGCAAGGCACATACACCAGAGCTGCCAAATTTGAATCCAGCCCAGGCCTGCCAAACAACCACCACCACCACCAAAAAATAGCCAGGTGTCGTGGTGGGTGCCTGTAGTCCCAGCTACTTGGGAGGCTGAGGCAAGAGAATTGCTTAAGCCCAAGAATTTGAGGTTGCTGTGAGCTGTGATGCCATAGCACTCTACCCAGGGTGACATAGTCAGACTCTGTCTCAATAAATAAATAAAAGATAACAATAAAATTTTCCATTCTCTATAAATTGTTTCCTTTTCCTTCTCCCGTTTAACATGTATTTAGTAGATGCTAAACACATGTTAAGATTGGGAAAATGTAAACATATACCTTGTATTTTTAAAAATGGAGAAAATGAACATTTTCTTCCATGGAGATGAAGTAGAAAAAAAAAAATACTTTTCCCCTACTTTTCCCACTAAGTACAACTAAAACCCCTGAACATTATATATAAAACAAATATATAAAAAGACTCTGAAAAGTAGAGAGAGGAAGGCAGACCAGCTAGGGAACTCAGGACTCCTGGGAATAGCATGGCTGTGAGTTTCTTGGGTGTTCCTTTTGCCTCATATATTCCAGATTTGGAGCTGAAGAAGACAACAACACAGACAACACCAACAAACACAAGAATCAGGAAAGGGGATAGTGAACCAAGTATTAAAACTTCTGGATAACACCCACTAACTCCAGAGAACACCACAGAAAAAAACTGTGGCCCCACTACCACTTGTGCCAGTAAAGGTCAAATTGGGAGCCTAGATTTCCACCCTTATCGGGCTGTAATTAGGGACCCCAACTCTCCCAATGGGATAGTGTCAGAGAAGACCAAGTAGGGAGCAGGGACTTTTATCCCCTCTAGACAGTAACAAGCTCCCCTATCTTGCAGTGAGTGCTGGGGATAGTGTGGTGAGTCTAGAATTCTACTCCCACCTAGCAGTGAAGCGTTACCATTCTCCCTTTCTACTGGGGTGTTGTCAGAGGAGGCTTAGTGGAGAGTCAGGACTTTCACCAGCATAACAAGACCACCCTCAGGGGAGACTAAGTGGCAAGCAGTAACAAGGTATTCCGCCCCCGGCTCAGACAGGTTCTATAAGTGGAGGCCTAGTGAAGAGTAGGACCTCCAATCTCACCAGCCATAAAAAGAAGCCCCCCCTTCCTTGGGTGTCCATGGAAGCTGAGTGAGGAACCTGAACTTCTACCCCACATGGCAGTAATAAGGCAGTACTCCCACCTAACACTTCCCCTGTTGGAGTAGCATTGGAAGAAGACAGCTAGGCAGAAGGATTGAAAAGATTTAGAGTCTTATAACATAGTACCCTAAATGATTGGATTTCAATCTAAAATCACTCATTATACCAACAACCAGGAAAATCTCAACTTGAATGAAAAAAGGGCAATGACAGATGCCAAGATGAAGAGGTTAGAATTATTTGACAACGATGTTAAATAATCCATCACAAAAAAATCTTCAAGCAATTATGAACAGACTTGAAACAAATGAAAACATAGAAAGTCTCAGAAAAAAAAGTTTCAGCAAAGGAATAGAAGATGCTATGTATAAAGAAGAACCAACTGGAAATTTTAGAACTGGAAAACACAATGGCCAGGCTAGGTGTGGTAGTTCATGCCTATAATCCCAGCTCTGTTACCCAGGCTGGAGCGCAGTGGTGCAATTATAGCTCACTATAGCCTTGAACTCCTGGGTTCAGTTGATCCTTCTCCTGTCTCAGCCTCTTGAGTAGCTAGGAATACAGGCATGCACCACCATGCCCAGCTAATTTTTAACATTTTGGGTCTTGCTATTTTGCTCAGGCTGGTCTTGAACTCCAGGGCTCAAGCAATCCTCCCTACTCAGCTGCCCAAAGTGCTGGGATTACAGGCATTGTCCTTATTTCATTCAAGTTGAGATTTTCCTGTAGATGTACAGAAAAAAGGAAGAAAGAAAGAAAAGAAAAAGGAAGGAAAGGTGAGAATGGCAATATCTATAAATTTCTTTATACTTCTCCATGTCTTCTAAATTTTCTACAAAAAGCAAGAAAAAAAGTTTAAAAATGTAATCAATTAATATATCAAAAAACAAACTCTTTGGAGAATGCTTATAACTAATTTTTCTTTTCTTTTTTTTAGAGGCAGAGTCTCACTTTGTCGCCCTCAGTGGAGTGCTGCGGTGTCACAGCTCACAGCAACCTCCAGCTCTTGGGCTTAGGTGATTCTCCTGCCTCAGCCTCCTGAGTAGCTGGGACTACAGGCACCTGTCACAATGCTTGGCTATTTTTTGTTGCAGTTGGCTGGGGTCAGGTTCAAATCCACCACCCTCAGTATATGGGGCCGAGCCACTGAGCCACAGGTGCTACCCATTTATAACTAATTTTTCAACTCATATTATTTGGAAATGTATGTCAAATTCTCATAATGATCAAGCCAAATAAAATCCCCTGTGGATGGGCCTACATGGTTTTTTACCCTACCTTCTTCTCCTGCTACCCTTATTTACCCTTCACCTTTGGGCCCTGTATCCTTAAAAAAGGTTAGAGGCAGTTAAATCTGGTCGAGGTCCAATATCACCGGCTCATTAACCAAGAATCTAACTATTATTCTTCACCACCCTCCATAGCACCAATGACGGGTAAGACTCCCAAAGCTGGGACAACCTAAGACAGGATATGGAGAGGCTGCACAGTGGATTACATTCATAGTACCCAAAGACGGGTAAGATCACTCTG
>CAUYPK010081588.1:0-16321 GCA_963574355.1 Loris lydekkerianus
TAAGTTTCACATATATCCTTGCAAGATGCAGGGAAGGTATGATCCCACTGGTACCCCTCCCGGTTCCCGCCTCCCGCGCTGGAGTGTCCCCCGTCTCAGCGTGGAGCTGTGTTACAGGTGTGATGTGAAAACCCTACATTAGTTTCATAGTAGGGGTGAGTACATTGGATACGTTTTATTCCATTCTTGGGATACTTTACTAAGAAGAATATGTTCCAGCTCCATCCATGTAAACACAAAGGAGGTAAAGTCTCCATCATTCTTTAAGGCTGCATAATATTTCATGGTGTACATATACCACAATTTATTAATCCATTCGTGGATCGATGGGCACTTGGGCTTTTTCCCCATGACTTAGCAATTACGAATAGGGCTGCAATAAACATTCTGGTACAAATATCTTTTTTATGATATGATTTTTGGTCTTCTGGGTATATGCCCAGTAGAGGAATTACAGGATTGAATGGCAGTTCTATTTTTAGATCTCTAAGGGTTCTCCATATATCTTTCCAGAATGAATGTAATAATTTGCATTCCCACCAGCAGTGTAAAAGTTTTCCCTTTTCTCCGCATCCACGCCAAAATCTCTGGTCTTGGGATTTTGTGATATAGTCTAGTCTCACTGGAGTTAGATGATATCTCAAAGTAGTTTTGATTTGAATTTCTCTGATGATTAGAGATGATGAGAATTTTTTCATATGTCTGAAGGCTGTGAGCCTGTCTTCTTCAGAGAAGTTTCTCTTCAAATCCCTTGCCCAGCCTGCGATGGGATCCCTTGTTCTTTTCTTGCATGGATTCTGGTTATTAAACCTTTGTCAGAGACATAACCTGCAAATATCTTCTCCCATTCTGAGGGCTGTTTTCTTGCTTTACTTACTGTGTTCTTGGCTGTGCAGAAGCTTTTTAGTTTGATCAAGTCCCAGTAGTGTATTTTTGAAGCTGCTTCAATTGACCGGGGGGTCCTCCTAATAAAATACTCGCCCAGACTGATTTCTTCAAGGGTTTTCCCTGCACTTTCCCCTAGTATTTTTATAGATTCATGTCTTAAGTTTAAATCTTTAATCCAGTGAGAGTCTATCTTAGTTAATGGTGAAAGATGTGGGTCCAGTTTCAGTCTTCTGTAGGTTGCCAGCCAGTTCACCCAGCACCATTTGTTAAATAGGGAATTTTTTCCCCACTGAATGTTTTTAATTGGCTTGTCAAAAATTAAATAATGGTAAGTAGCCGGATTCATCTCTTGGTTCTCTACTCTGTTCCAGACATCTACTTCTCTATTTTTCTGCTAATACCATGCTGTTTTGATTACTATCGATTTGTAGTATAGTCTGAGGTCTGGTAGCGTGATTCCTCCTGATTTGTTTTTATTTCTGAGTAATGTCTTGGCTATACAAGGTTTTTTCTGATTCCATATAAAACGAAGTATTATTTTCTTGATATCATTAAAGTATGACAGTGGAGCTTTAATGGGGATTGCATTGAAATTATATATTGCTTTGGGTAGTATGGACATTTTAACGATGTTGATTCTTCCCAGCCATGAGCATGGTATGTTTTTCCATTTGTTAATATTTTCAGCTATTTGTTCTCTTAGAGTTTCAAAGTTATCTTTATAGAGATCTTTCACGTCCTTTGTTAGATAAATTCCCAAATATTTTATCTTCTTTGGCACTACTGTGAATGGGATAGAGTCGTTAATTGTTTTTTCAACTTGACTATTGTTGGTGTATATAAAGACTACCGATTTATGAATGTTGATTTTGTAACCTGAGACACTGCTGTATTCCTTGATCACTTCTAAGAGTTTTGTAGTAGAGTCCCTAGTGTTTTCCAGATATACAATCATATCATCTGCAAAGAGCGAAAGTTTGATCTCTTCTGACCCTATATGGATACCCTTGATCGCCTTTTCTTACCTAATTGTGGTGGCTAAAACTTCCATGAAAATGTTAAAAAGCAATGGAGACAATGGGCAGCCTTGTCCGGTTCCTGATCTGAGTGGAAATGATTCCAATTTAACTCCATTTAATATGATGTTGGCTGTGGGTTTGCTGTAGATGGCCTCTATCAGATTAAGAAATGTCCCTTAGATACCATTTTTCTTAAGTGTTCTGATCATGAAGGGATGCTGGATATTATCAAAAGCTTTGAGAGTTTGGGAGTGTTCATAGTCTTTATCTTCAATGTTGGAAATCCCTGCTTCTGCTTGCTCCATTCTGTTGCTGAGGGATTGTACTGTATTCTTCAGATCTTTGAAGGCTGCAAATTTTTGCTTCAGTGTGTCTAAGTCTTTGGTGGTTTTGTCTTTAAATTCGTTAAATTCTTAAGACAGATTTTGAATTTCTCCTCGAATTCCTAGTTCCATTTTGTTAATCTTGTTTGCCATCCAAATTCTGAATTCAATTTCTGACATCTCAGCCAGTTGTTTGTGAATGGGATCTTCAATTACATTTGCCATATCTTTCCTTGGGGGGGGGGGTTGCTCTATTCTGGTTATTCATGTTACCAGAGTTTTTCCACTGATTCCGCCCCATGATTGTTTTACTCCCTTTGATTTCTCCCCTGGTGCTTTGTTGAGGACACGTACAGTGCTGTGGCCTGAGAAACTGGGGCCCTGTTTGGTGTAGAGGGGCTAAGTGGTTCTGTCTTATTTTTAGCTGGTTTCTGTTTGACCCTAGTGAAACAGTTACTCTGGATTTAAGTCTCAGCTGTGGAGAAATACCAGCAATTAAGTCACCCCATCCACCACAGGCAACAAATGGAATAGGAAAATCAAACTTTCCTACAAGAACACACCCAGGGCACAACCTGGATAGTCCCTAGGTGATTAGCTCAGTTCAAAAGGTCCAAATCAATTGTCTCAGTCAGCAGCTGTCTCAGGTGGGAGAGTTTAAGAGGTCTCTGGGAACTGGATCACAGGGGTCTGGTGATTGCTCTAACATGGCTTACTCCCGTGCTGCGTGGAGTCAGGAGGAGCCTCCCAGCAAGTAGATCAGTCTACGAAGGTTGATGCCTCCTTCCCCACCTTGCAGCTCTGTCACACCCAGTCGCTGTTAGCCCCACAGGGCTGTGACCCAGTCAGTTTTCTGCAGTGAGCAGGTATTCCAGAGGTTTGCTGCTGCCCAAATCACAGGGTAGTCTGTATCTGCTCATCCAGGCCACTGCTCTCTGTCTTTATCCAGCAGGGGGTGGTGAGGCCTGTCAACCTTGAACACTTGATGGAGGCTGGAGGTTTTCACTCAGTTCCAGCCCCACCCTTAGTTTATGTTACTGTGTGAACAGAACAACCCTGTGGGCGTTTATTTCTGACCCTGCTAGATTCCTCTGCAGAGGAGAGGCTGATTTGAGTTCCCAGAACCTGTGTCTCAGGCCCTGTCTTTACTCCTGCGTTTGTATTCGCAGCACAATTAGTTGTCAGCTGTAGCCTCTTGTCCTCCTTTGTCTATAGGCTGGTGATCCCCTTAGGGCCAGGTGCGTCTTAGGCTCAGTAAAGAGGTTCTCTGGATCAGCCCCACCCTGGGAGTTTCCCAGCTCTGCGGGTGCGTTTTCTAGTCCTCGTGTTCCACCCAGGTCAGTACCGCCTCAGGCAAACCCTTTACTCACGGGGCCTATGTTTCAGTCCCAGTTCAGTTCCATGGTGGTTGTCATCTGAGAAGATGCTCGGCCTCATCTGGTTGCCCAGGGAGACAGGAGGAGTGGCTATGGGATATCTGGGGGTGGGCCTTGTTATTGCTGAAGACGGCTGTTGCTCTACACCTCAGGGCACCCCCACTCCTGTGTGGTTCCCTCTTAGCCAACTGTCGTCTCCTCAGTCCTGTGCTGAAGAATCAGCACTGGCCAGCTGCAGTCCAGGCCCTGTCTACACCTCTCGAGAGTTCACCCAAGAATCTGGACTCCTGGGGGGCAGGCCTCCAGGCCACGGAGTGAGAGTGGAGGGGAGTTCTGGGAGCACAGAGTTGCAGGTTGTAGCACCAAGCTTGTTGAGAGCAAATGAACAAATAAACAGATACAAAGGCTACCAGAAACAGACAGAAACACATAGACATACAGACAACACCCACAACAACAGCAACATAAAAACAACTGCAATAAAAATAGTGATAATTGTATAATAATTAAAAGAAAGAAAGGAAAGAGAATAAAAAAGAGAAAAAAAGTGGTGTTAGTAGAAATGTTAAAAGAGAAGAAAGAAGAAATTGAAATTAGAAAACATAGAAATAGAGGCAGGCTTGGTCACTATGGAGGAGATAGGCATCTTGGTGGAGAAGGCTCAGGATGAGATACCAGCACTGTCTGTGTCCTGGCCCCAGACTGGCTTGTCCTTCTTGGGTCCTGAGCCTGAGGACTTGGAGGACCTGTACACCCGCTACAAGAAGTTGCAACAAGAGTTGGAGTTCCTAGAGGTGCAGGAGGAATACATCAAAGATGAACAAAAGAACCTGAAGAAGGGATTCCTCCATGCCCAGGAGGAGGTGAAGTGAATCCAGAGCATCCCGCTGGTCATCAGGCAATTTTTGGAGGCTGTGGATCAGAATACAGCCATCGTGGGCTCTACCACAGGTTCTAACTATTATGTACGCATCCTGAGCACCATTGATCGAGAGCTGCTGAAGCCCAATGCCTCAGTGGCCCTCCACAAGCACAGCAACCCCCTGGTGGATGTGCTGCCTCCCGAGGCCGACAGCAGCATCATGATGCTTACCTCAGACCAGAAGGCAGACCTGATGTATGCAGATATTGGGGGCATGGACATCCAGAAGCAGGAGGTGCGGGAGGCCATGGAGCTCCCACTTACTCACTTCAAGCTCTACAAGCAGATTGGCTTCGATCCTCCCCGAGGCATCCTCATGTATGGCCCACCTGGCTGTGGGAAGACCATGTTGGCAAAGGCTGTGGCACATCATACGACAGCTGCCTTTATCCGAGTTGTGGGCTCAGAGTTTGTACAGAAATACCTGGGTGAGGGTCCCCGCATGGTTTGGGATGTGTTCCGCCTGGCCAAGGAGAATGCCCCTGCCATCATCTTCATAGATGAGATTGATGCCATTGCCACCAAGAGATTTGATGCCCAGACAGGGGCTGACAGGGAGGTTCAGAGAATCCTGCTGGAACTGCTGAATCAAATGGATGGATTCGACCAGAACGTCAATGTCAAGGTGATCATGGCCACAAACAGAGAAGACACCCTAGATCCAGCCCTGCTGCAGCCTGGACGCCTCGACTGAAAAATCGAATTTCCCCTCCCTGACCACCGTCAGAAAAGATTGATTTTTTCCACTATCACCAGCAAGATGAACCTTTCCAGGGAGGTTGACTTGGAAGATTATGTGGCAGGACCAGATAAGATTTCAGGAGCTGATATCAACTCCATTTGTCAGGAGAGTGGGATGTTGGCTGTCTGTGAGAACCGCTACATTGTCCTGGCCAAGGACTTCGAGAAAGCATACAAGACCGTCATCAAGAAGGACGACGAGCAAGAGCATGAATTTTACAAATGACCTTTCCTTTTTCTCCCCCTATTCCACTCGGGCTTGGGCTTCTCTCACCTCTCGGGTATCTCTGTCCCAAAACCTGTGCTCTTTCCTCTTTATCATCAATTGGTTTACTCAATAAATAGATTAAAATGAAAAAACAAACAAACAAAAAAAACATAGAAATAAAAAATATATCTATATAAAAAGTAATAAAAAAATTATCAAAAGCTCCTCCAAGAAAACGGTGAGAAAAAAACAGAACAAAACAAAACAAGACAAAAAAAGGCACCAACTACAAAAATACTCTTGCGTGTAGAAATATACAACTATACACTACGTCTGCTGTAGAGATCAACCTTTGTAGGAATAGATTCATACTGCAATGTACTTTCAGGACACAAGGTGGCGCTGTGAGTGGTTCCCAGGCTTATACCTGATTCATAGTTTATACTGCTACCATGGTAACCACCTTCCATGGCCAATCCATTTTGGAATTTCTGTAAAAGTTTGTAGCCTAAGAATTGTGTAACTTCAGCTGTTCTTTTCCAGACAGCACTTGCGACCGACCTTTCCTCTTAGTGCAGGTGTCCACGCTTCTTAAATCTTTCCACTCTGCTCCCAGTTTCTCCCGCAAGCTGGCGACTGCAATCGGCTGTGTGTGGGGGAGGTGCTGCTGGGTTCACGGCGGTCCTGCGGCCCAAGCCGGGTGCTCGGGCGGCTGAAGCGGCTTCTTCAGAGTTTTCCTTTTGGGGCGGCACCCGCCAGTTCACCGTGCAGCCTGAACCGCCAGCCCCTTCCAACACCTGGGGGAAAGGTGCCTGCCCTTTTCGGTAGTTCAAAATGTCTGTTTCCTGGGCGGGATCCCTTCCCCTCAATTGTCTAACAGGTTGCCCAGCTCCCCATGGTTTTGACTGGCTCTCCTTTTAGATGCCTCCCTCAGTTCAGGAATAAATATTTGTCAATTGTGTTTTGTCAGCATTTACAAGCTGCTGCCCTCCTTGGGGGAGGGACCTGCTGGGTGGCATGGCCGAGCAGGGAAGAATCTCTACAACAGAGTCTGTGGTTGTAAATTATCCCTCGTGAAAAGCAATCCGCCAGTTCGCTGAGCGTCTCCGGCTGTCTGTCTACTCCAATAATCCACACACAGGGAAGGTCTAGACCCTTTTTCCTCTCACCTGATGGCTTGGGAAAGGTGGGCTACATGTCCATCCTGTCCGCCATCATGCTCCGCCTTAGGAAGCCAGTTTTTAAGATAAGAACTAATTGATTTGATCTCATCTAAAACTGCACCCAACAATAGATCTGCCAAGGTAACCTGAGCATTAGGAGACAAGGCAGAATAGGTAAACTCAGTGTTTAGGGGAAATATCTATACATCTATTAACAGAGACAGGGATTCTGGGATTGGGGGATGAAAGGAGGCAGAGTATGGCTAGGAGGGATCCAAGCAAACTTAGTGTAACCCCCCATGATTCTCTTCTAGCCCAAGAATGGCTGAGGTTTACTTAACCACTCATTTTTCCAACAGCCAGGTTTTTGTTTTTATCTTCAAGCTATAGAGGCAATTTCCAAGACATGGTCCAACATGAGACTATACTTCTAAGGTATGAGGGGTTTAGTCTTTTGCTCTTGTAGGTACATGGGTTTAGTCCCCTCCTATCCCCACTGTTTTTGAGTTATATTGTGAAATGGGATGAATGCATTCCAAGGGCTGCATTCTGGAAACCCTTAACGAACACTGGGCAGCAATCCAGACAAAATTTTGGAGAAATGACCAACTTTTGGGCCTTTGAAATTCTCCACCTCAGAAAACTTTGTTTTCTTGATTTTATATTTACTTGATTATAATAATATTTTGGGTACTTATGTGATTTGGATTTATACCTGTTTGTTTCGGACCAGATTGAGTAGGGTTCAGTTTCCTGAACACATTTAATGTTTATTTTTCCTTTGAACCTCAGGTATAGAAGGTAGAGAAAACTATACTCCATTAGTCTTGTTACATTATTATCTTTGATCAGTAGAATGCTATCTTTCAATTATTCACTTATTTCTCTATTTCATTTTATCTTTATTCTCCACTTTCCTTTTCAACACCTGACCAGCATAGGTTTATTGTGATTCTCTTTTGTTTTATATATCCTGTTGGATGTAAATGTTATTTGGCTTGAAATCAATTTGTGTTTCCTTTAAAATTTTAAATGTAGGCCAGGTGTAGTGGCTCATGCCTATAAACCTAGCAATTTGGGAGGCTGAGGTAGGAGAATGGCTTGAGGTCAGGAGTTTGAGACCAGTGAGCAAAGCAAGACTCTGTCTCTACTAAAAATAACAAAAAAAATTAGTCGGGCGTGGTGGTATATGCCTCTAGTTCCAGCTACCCTGAAGGCTAAGGCAGGAGGACTGTATGAAGCCCAGGAGTTTGAAGTTGCTGTGATCTAGGTTGAGGCAATGGCACTTTAGCCCAGGTGACAGAAAAAGACTGTCTCAAAAATTCTTTTTAAGGCTCAGTGCCTGTAGCTCAGAGGCTAGGGTGTCAGCCACATACACTGGAGCTGGCAGGTTCAAATCCAGCCTGGGCCTGCCAAACAACAATGACAACTACAACCAAAAAATAGCTGGGCATTGTGGTGGGTGCCTGTAGTTCCAGCTACTTGGGAGAGGCTGAGGCAAGAGAATTTCTTAAGTCCAAGAGTTTGACGTTGCTGTGAGCTGTGACACCGTAGCACTCTACCCAGGGCGACAGCTTGAGACTGTCTCAAAAAAAACAAAACAAAACAAAACAAAAAAAAACTCTTTAAATGTGTTCATACAGAAAAGTTTCGAAAACTCCTATATACAGGTTAAAAAAGTATAAGAAAATACCATCAATCCACTGACTGGCTTAAGAATTTGAATGGATCCCTCCACACGTCTCCTTTCCCAGCCCCAGAAGAAATCACTACCCTGAACTTTATGTTCTATTCTGCTTTTCGTTAAAGTTTTACCTCCTTTATATATTATTTTGTTTTGAAATATTACATGACAAGCACATACCTAGATGGTTACAGAAGGGGTGATGTTGGTATGATTAGGTGAAGAGTACCAGGAGAGGATAAGCTGAAGAGACACTTTTGGTCATACTCTAGCTTCAGTTTCCCTACAGAGTTTATAAGAGCTGCTTCTGAGGAAGTCAGGGTAAGGTCATGAGTGAGTTCATGGAAATAAACCCATGGCTCAGCACAGTGAGGGAACCAGCAGGGCTATTGTGCAGATCAGAAATTAGTTGTCAAGTAACCACATAGTTTGATGGGGAGTGGCTGCTCTGATTCTTGGTTTCTCATCTACCTGTGACCAGCCAGACCCTCAATAGTAGATCACAGCAAGTGACTTCTGGTGGGTGAAATGCAAGCCCATACCCACTCCAGGCAAGTGCAGTGCTGGCAGGAGGGGTGTGCAGGCACTGCAGCAACATGTGGTCAAGACCATCCAAGTATAGACCATCTGAGCCAGGCTCACATGGACATTCTGATCTTAGGTTAACAGGACAACAGGTGGTTTTTTCCTCCTTAGTGAAGAGCAGAAATTTAAGGAGGAATGGCGTATGGAGTGGGTGACTAGGTCAAGGAAATAGATATTTTCTGCTTATTTTTTCTCCCCCCTTTTCTTGCTTTGTTTATTCCCTATTATCCACACATTCATACTCCTGTTCATCCCCTAACCCCCACTACATAAGCTTTTTTGGGGTGGGGAGAAGTCTCACTGTGTTGCCCCAGGCTAGAGTGTCAGCCTAGCTCACAGCAACTTTAAACTCTTGGGTTCAAGCAGGGACTTCAGGCTCCCACCACAATGTCAAGCTAGTTTTTCTATTTTTAGTAGAGACCGGGTCTTGCTCTTGCTCAGGCTGATCTCCAACACCTGAACTCAGGCGATTCTCCCACCTCAGTCTCCCAGAGTGCTAGGATTACAAGCATGAGCCACCACACCAAGTCCACATAGGCATTTTTTGAATGTGTTTAACTTACACCCTTTTGTGTGAGTTCTTGTAAGACATATATAGGGTGACCATAACGTTCGTGGCACACTATTTTAAATTGCACATGAACTCTATGGCCACCCTGTATTTGGTGTGCATGTGCATATATTTCTGACTTGTGAATAGTGTTATGTAGTTCATTCCTTTTCATTCAGTGCTATATGCTGAAGATCATTAGCGATATCCTGTGTACATCTAACTCGTTGATCTAAAGGCTAAGAGGCTCTCTATGGGGGTGAATCCATCACCACTTCCCTGTGTACCCCCCGGTGATGGACACTCAGTGTACTTTCAACTTCCCACTGTTGCAAACCACACCATAATGAACATTCCCTTGCATGACCTTTTATGGACCTGTATGAGAATGTCTTTGGAGGGCCCATGGGGATACTGAATCTAACTAAATATTATCACATGTATTTCTGTGATGGAAGGTGAAGTTTCTATTACCACTAGAAGTGTATGAGGGCCTCTAAGCTCTGATATCCCCATTAAAGGACTTGGCATGATACAGCTTTTAAAAATTGTGTCTATGAGATGTAAGGTAAAATCTTATTGTAGTTTTATTTTATACCTTTCTGATAACTAATATATTTGAGCATTTTTCTTTTCTTTTTTTTTTTTTTTTTTTGTTTTTTACAGTTTTTTTTTTTTTGGCTGGGGCTGGGTTTGAACCTGCTACCTCTGGTATATGGGGCCAGGGCCCTACTCCTTGAGCCACAGGCACTGCCCTGAACATCTTTCCTTATGACTGTTAGCTTTTTGGGTTTTCCACTCAAGACTTGCTTGTTCATATCCTTCATAGACCTGTTTGCAGCTGGAGGTCCCTCCACTGTCTTTCCTCTCTGTATGGGCTCTATTGATAATCCTAATCCTGTGGAAGGCTGGGCTTTAACCAGGATTTCTACACTCTGTAGTGCTTTTTCATATGAATTTTAGGATCAGCTTGTCAATTTCTGTAAAAAAGCCTGTTGTGATTTTTTTTTTTAGAGACAGAGTCTCACTTTATCACCCTTGGTAGAGTGCTGTGGCGTCACAGCTCACAGAAACCTCCAACTCCTGGCCTTAGGCGATTCTTTTGCCTCAGCCTCCCAGTAGTTAGGACTACATGCACCTGCCACAATGCCTGCCTGGCTATTTTTTTGTTGCAGTTTGGCTGGGTCCGGGTTTGAACCTGCCACCTTTGGTATATGGGGCCGGTGCCCTACCCACTGAGCCATAGGCGCCACCCCCTGTTGACATTTTTATAGGGATTACACTGAATTTATAGATCCATTTAGGGAGAACCGACATCATAACAATACTATGTTTTCCAATCCATGAATCCTAAATTTTCCATCTATTTTGCTCCTCTTTCTCTAAGTAATACAGGTATTTCACATCTCTTGTCAGATTTATTCTTAAGTCATATTTTTAGATGTTATTGTAAATGGTATTTTAAAATTCTCTATGTCCAATTCATTGCTAGTATATAATTGATTTTTTAGTTTCTTTTTTTTTGAGACAGTCTCACTTTGACACCCTCAGTAGAGTGCTATAGCATCATAGCTCACAGCAACCTCAAACTCTTGGGCTCAATGAATCCTCTTGCCTCAGCTGCTTCCTGAGTAGCTGGGACTACAGGTGTCCACCACAATGTCTGGCTATTTTTTTTTTTAATGCCTATTTTTTTAGAGACAGGGTCTCACTCTGGCTCAGGCTGGTCTTGAACTCCTGAGCTCAGGCAATCCACCAGCCTCGGCCGCCCAGAGTGCTATGATTATAGGCGAGAGTCACCATGCCTGGCCATAATTGATTTTTCATATTGAGCTTATATCCTACAACTTCCTGGACTTATTAGTTAGTAATAGGTTTTTCTCCCCCTCCCCCCCCATAGATTCCATTGGGTTTTCTACATAGACTAGCATGTTGTCTGTAAATATAGTTTTATTTCTTCCTCTCTAATCTGGGTGCCTTTTATTTCTTTTTCTTGCCTGATTGCACTGATTGTATTGTGTTATTTAACAGTATGATGTTAAATAGAAGTGGTGACAGTGGACTTGTCTTGTTACTGATCTTGAGGGGAAAGCATTGATTGTCTTTCACCACTAAATATGATGTTAGCTGTGGGGAATTTTTTTGTAGGTGCCCAAAATCAGGTTGGAGAATTTCTCTTCTATTCCTAGTTTGCCAAGAGTATTTATGATTTTTGTTTTCTGAAATGAGAAATAAATACTAAATTTTGTCAAATGCTTTTTCTGAGTTTATTGCAATGATCATATGGGTTTTCTTTTTTTGGTTGATTAACATGGTGAATTTCGCTGTTTGATTTTCTAATGTTAAATCAAGCCTGAATTCTTGGGATAAACCCCACTTGGTTATGACATATATAATATATATGTCATGCATGTGTGTATTTTTTAGAGATGGGGTCTTGCTATGTTGCCCACAGTGATCTCAAACTCCTGGGGTGAAGAGATTCTCCCACCTCAGCCTCCTGAACTGCTGGAACTATAGGCATAAACTACCATGCCCACCTGGTTATGATATATGATTCTTTTAATACACTGTTGGATTTGATTTGATAAAATTTTATTTAGAATTTTTGTATCTCGTGAACTATCCCTTTTAAAAGTAATACTTCCTCAACATTGCTTAAACAATATTGCTTAAGCACCTATTTTATTTATTTCTTTTCTTTCTCTCTTTTTTTTTTTTTAGACAGTCTCACTTTATCACCCTCAGTAAAGTGCTGTAGCATCATAGCTCACAGCAACCTCAAACTCCTGGGCTCAAGCGATTCTCTTGCCTCAGCCTCCCAAGTAGCTAGGACTATAGGCACCTGCCACAATGCCCAGCTATTTTTAGAGACAGGGTCTCGTTCTAGCTGAGGTTGGTTTTAAACTTGTGAGCTCAGGTGATCTGCCCACCTCAGCCTCCCAGAGTGCTAGGATTACAGGCATGAGGCACTGCGCCCAGACTAAGCACCTATTTTCAATATGACTTACCCTTCTGTTCATATCCCCTGCACCAGCAATTTTCAACTGGTGTGCTACAGCACACTGGTGTGCAATGAGAAGATCTTAGGTATGCCATGAAAATTTTGAAAGATCATTAATTATGTTTGAAGAAGTTCAAAGCACAGTAAGTATATTCTTTTCTTTTTTGGACCATCATTAAGTGTGCCACAGGAGTTTAACTATAGGTTCAAGTGTGCCGTGAGATAAAAAAGGTTGAAAAAACACTGCTATAGACTCTATCTGGGATGGTTACTTAGGCTGAGACTTTTTCCAAATTTAGGAAGGGCCCAAGATAATTTAAAACAAAAATGGTCAATCCTACCTCTTGAGAATCTGAATCACCACCTGGCAGCGGCCTGGTCTTTTAATGGAGGTATCCTTCCCAACCTGAAGAGCCATTGATACAGGACAAGTGGCGTCCCAGCCAGCTTGTGGAGCTGGTGGTGGTGGTGGTGGGGTGCAGACCAGTTGCCTCCGCCTTGGTGGTGTTGATGTGGTGGCAGCGAACAGAGGAACCAGCGGGCTGGAGTGTAGGCAGGGGGGCCCTGCAGGAGGCTCCAGTAGCCAGAGGGGCCAGACAACTGCTGAGGAGACACCAGCACCTTAGGTTTCTCTCCCCTTGCACTTATGGCTGAACAGGGAACCCCCATTTTCCAGGCCTGGTCAATTTCATGTAAATTTCCTAGGCCTGGGAATGAAAGGCATTGTAGCCATTCATTCATGTCCCAGACACGCTAAATGTAACCACCGAGTGTCCCAAATATGTCACAGAGGGTCCCAGACACACTAAATGTAACTACCAAAACGCTAAATGTAACTACGTAAACTACCGAGCCCCGCTAAATTTAACTACAGAGGGCTCCATGTGACTATATATACCCCTGGACAAAGAGCCCAGGGAGAGACAGACAGACAGGGAGAGAGAGCACTTTTCTCTCCTGACTCCAGTTTTCCCACTCTGCCAGGAGCTCTGGTGTTTTTGTATTATTTTCTGTAAATAAATCCTGTCTTACCACTGATCTGCTGTCTGCGGATTTATTCTTCAAATCACTGAGACCAAGAACCTATTGACGACAAAATTCCAGTATCACCATCACACCCTAAGCCCCTTAGTACCTGACAGATTAGCTCCTGGAGAAAAGTATTATTATTATTATTTCTTTTTTGCTTCCTTTGTATTTCAAGTTATTCCCAGGAATTATTTTTTACTATTGTAAATACATCAATTTAACCATTATATTTTCAAACTGGTTATTGGCAAAACAGAAAAACTACCTAAATTATGTATGATTAAATTGTCTCTTCACTGAAGTCTCTCTTTTTTCTCCAAGGTAGAAAGAGAGAGTAGAGAGCACCTTTGCTGAATTCTTACATATATTAAAGTTTTTCTCTGTTTTTCCCCCAACAGGTTTCTATTATCCACAGAAATGAGAACTTTATTTTCCCTTTTCTTAAAAATTGTATTTCTTATTTTTGTTTCTTATTGCATTGGTTAGAACTTCTAAGATAATATTAAACAATATATTCACTGCCATGTTCCTGACTTTAACAGGAAAGCCTCTACATTCAGTGCCATGGTGATTTGAAAATCACATTTTTATTATTAAAATATCCCCCAATTCCTCAAAAATTAAGAATTTTTAAGTAAGTAACATGTTATATTTTAATATTTCTTGTAATCTTAAATACGCTTTAAAAATCAGTTTGTCTTTAAAATACAAAGACAGGCTCGACGCCCCCTAGCTAAGCCATTAGGGCACCAGCCACATACTCTGGCACTGGTGGTTTGAAACCTGCCGGAACCTGCTAAAACAATGGCAACTACAATAAAAAAATAGCCGGGCTTGTGGTGGGTGCCTGTAGTCCCAGCTACTTGGGAGGCTGAGACAAGAGAATCACTTAAGCCCAAGAGTTTGAGGTTGCTGTGAGCCATGATGCCGGGGCTGTAGTCCCAGCTACTTGGGAGGCTGAGGCAAGAGAATCACTTAAATCCAAGAGTTTGAGGTTGCTGTGATCTGTGATGCTACATCACTCTACAGAGGGCGACATAGTGAGACTCTGTCTCAAAAATACATACATAGATACATACATACATACATACATACATACATAAAGGGCAGCACCTGTGGCTCAAGGAGTAGGGCACTGGCCCCATATGCCAATGGTGGCGGGTTCAAACCCAGACCCAGCCAAAAAGAAAAAAAGATAAAAAACCTGCAAAAAAATAAAAAACAAAACACAAAGACACATTAATAGTCCCTGAAGCTAATTCACGGTCCTTCAGGGAAAATGGTCTCCAAAGCAAAAGCAGGCTGCAGAAAAGTCCGATGCTAAAGTTAAGCCAACCTTTGACTTAGACACCTTGTGAGTTTGTAACTTGGATTGGGATTGTTTTATAAAATTTTGTTTCTACCTGCTCTACTGGAGTTACAGCAGGCAGTGGCTGCAGTTAATTCCCAGCTAATGGTTCCGTTTTAAGGTTCCCAAACTATGCTTGACATCTGTCTTCTTTTTGTCACTTCTAAAGTGCTGAACCACACAGCAAGGCTAACCTGACAGCCCTGTCAGGGGCTCACCTTTTAGCTCAGCTCCACCCGGGCCGCAGACGTCCCCCAGAGCGGTCCTCATAATGATCCCGGACCCCAGGCTGCGACGCAGCTAGCGGCCAGGTCCTGTGTCATGCCGCCAGGCGGGCGGTCGGGAGGTCGGCCAGTGGCTCTGCCCATGCCTGGGACCACACTCCAGGGGGAGGTTCGTTAGCCACGCGCCAACCCAGGGGGAAGCAGAGAAATGCCAACTCAGAGTCCGTGAAGCAACTCAGGGGACAACCGAGCACCCAGGGAGAACTTGCCTAGCGGGACTCAACTCGGATGCTGCCTCCGAAATCTGGAGGTGGAGATGAGTGCTGCAAAGAGCCCAGGCACTTCCTTGCTACAAGCCAGAGGGAGGAGAAGGAGCCAGGAGACTCAGGACTCCGGCAGGCTGGCCCGCGACACGTGCAGCTCAGCGGGCCATTAAGTTCTGGCGAACGCCGGGAAAAGTATTATTAAACACTTAGTAAACTTCACCTGCACGCTTCCAAGATGCACCGTAGGTGTGGACCCACCAATCACCCTCCCTCCACCCTTCCTCCCTCTCCCTTGCCCCCTTTCCCATATTCTTGTACTGAGACTGGGTCGCAGGGGTCCTCAAACTTTTTAAATAGGGGGCCAATTCACTGTCCCTCAGACCACTGGAGGGCTGGACTATAGTTAATTTTAATTTTTAATTTTTTATTGTTACATCATAGCTGTGTACATTAGTGCAATCAAGGGGTACAATGTGTTGGTCTCATATACAATCTGAAATATTCTCATCAAACTGTTCAAAGACTTCAGGCATTTTCTTAGTTATTGTATGTAGACATTTGTATTCTGCCTTTAGTAAGTTTCGCCTGTACCCATTATAAGATGCACCATATATGTGGCCCCACCCATTACTCTCCCTCCACCATAACCTCCCCCCTCCCTTCCCCTTCCTTGGCCCTTTCCGCATAGTCTTGTGCTATAGTTGGGTTATAGCCTTCATGTGAAAGCCATAAATTAGCTTCATAGTAGGGCTGAGAACATTGGATACTTTTTCTTCCATTCTTGAGATACTTTGCTAAGGAGAATATGTTCCAGCTCCATCCATGTAAACATGAAAGAGGTAAAGTCTCCATCTTTCTTGAAGGCTGCATAATATTCCATGGTATACATGTACCACAATTTGCTAGTCCATTCGTGGGTCGATGTGCACTTGGGCTTCTTCCATGACTTAGCAATTATGCATTGGGCTGCAAAAAACATACTGATACAGAT
>CAUYPK010081591.1:0-16367 GCA_963574355.1 Loris lydekkerianus
GATTTATGAGTATTGATTTTGCATCCTGAGACACTGCTATATCCCCTGATCACTTCTAGGAGTTTTGTAGTTGAGTCCCTGGGGTCTTCCAGATACACATGCATATCATCTGCAAAGAGTGACAGTTTGATCTCCTCTGACCCTATTTGGATCCCCTTGATCACCTTCTCATGCCTGATCGCAATGGCTAAGACTCCCCTACAATGTTAAAAAGCAGTGGAGACAATGGGCATTCTTGCCTGCTTCCTGATCTGAGTGGAAATGATTTCAATTTTACTCCATTCAATACAATATTGGCTGTGGGTTTGCTGTAGATGGCCTCTTATCAGTTTAACAAATGTTCCTTCTATACCTATTTTCTTAAGCATTCTGATCAAGAAAGGATGCTGGATATTATCAAAAGCTTTTTCCGCATCAATTGAGAGAATCATATGGTCTTTTTCATTTTGTTTATGTGATGTATTATATTTATAGATTTGCATATATTGAACCATCCTTGGGACCCTGGGATGAAACCTACCTGGTCATGATGTATAATTTGTTTGATGTGCTGCTGGATTCTGTTCGCTAGGATCTTATTCAATATTTTTGCATCAATATTCATTAGAGATATTGGTCTATAATTTTCTTTAGAATCAACATTGTTAAAATGTCTCCACTTCCCAAAGCAATCTACAAATTTAATGCAATCCCTATTAAAGTCATACTTTAAAGATCTGGAAAAATTAGTACTTCGTGGGCAGCACCTGTGGCTCAGAGGAGCAGGGCACCGGCCCCATATACCAGAGGTATTGGGTTCAAACCTGGCCCTGGCCAAAAATTGCAAAAAAAAATAGTACTTTGTTTTATATGAAAACAGAAAAAACCTCAAATAGCCAAGACATTACTGAGAAATAAAAACAAATCAGGAGGTATCACACTTCCAGACTTTAGACTATACTATAAACCTATAGTGATCAAAACAGCATGGTACTGGCACAAAAATAAAGAGGTAGATTTATGATAGAATTGAAAACCCAGACACTTATCGTCATTTGATTTTTGATAAGCCTGTCAAAAACACAAATTGGGGAAAAGATTCCCTATTTAACAAATGGTGCTGAGTGAATTGGCTGGCAACTTGTAGAAGACTGAAATTGGACCCACACCTTTATCTTCTAACAAAAATTGACTCTCACTGGTTAATTGACTTAAACTTAAGACATGAAACTATAAAAATTCTTGGAGAGAATGCAGGGGAACCACTTGAAAAAATTGGCCTGGGAGAATACTTTACAAGGAGGATTCCCCCCCGCCCCAGGCAATTGAAGCAGCATGGAAAATACATTACTGGGATCTGATCAAACTAAAAACCTTCTGTACAGCCAAGAACACAGTAAGTAAAGCAAGTCGACAATCCTCAGGAAGGTAGAGAATTTTTGCAGGTTATTATTTCCAAGAGAGGTCTAATAACCAGAATCCACAGAGAACTCAAACTTAGTAATAACAAAAGATCAAGTGATCCCATTTCATTGTAGGCAAGAGACATGAACAGAAGCTTCTCTGAAGAAGGCAGCTGAATGGTCTTACAGACACATGAAAAAATGCTCATCATCTTTAATCATCAGAAAAATGCAAACCAAAACCACTTTCAGATATCACCTAACTCCAGTTAAGATTAGCCCACATCACAAAATCCCAAAACTACAGATGTTGGTGTGGATGTGGAGAAAAGAGAACATTTCTGCACTGCTGGTGGGAATGCAAGCTAATATGTTCCTTTTGGAAAGAAGTTTGGAGAACACTCAGGGATCTAAATGTAGACCTGCTGTTCCTTTACTAGGTTTATATCCCAAAGACCAAAAATCACTTGGCAACAAAGATATTTGCACCAGATTGTTCTCTGCAGCTCAATTCATAACTGCCAAGTCTTGGAAGAAGCCCAAGTGCCCATCAACCCATGAATGGATTAATAAATTATGCTATATGTATACCATGGAATACTATGCAGCCTTAAAGAAAGATGGAGACTTTACCTCTTTCATGTGTCCATGGATGGAGCTGGAACATATTCTTCTTAGTAAAGTATCTCAGGAGTGGAAAAACAGTATCTAATGTACTCAGTACTACTATGAAACCAATTTATAAGCACTCACACTTTCATGTGAGAGATGATTCACAATTATAGCCCAGGATGAAGGAGGGGGATGGGAAGGGAGGGGGGTGGTTTGGTAGAGGGAGGGTTAATGGTGGGACCACACCTATGGAGCATATTGCAAGGGTACAAGCAAATCTATCAAGTATAGAACATAAATGTCTTAACACTGATTAAGTAAATTAGGTGAAAGCTATGTTAATTAGTAGAATGTAAGCACTTTAATTTGTACAAATAATCAACACATTGAATACCATAAAGGCATAAACGTGTTCATGATCTATGTATACATGGCTTTAAAAAGAAGTTAAAAAAAAAAAAAAAAGTAACAAAGGTCAAGAGCATCCAAGCTCTTTTTTTTTAAGTGTATAATGGCAATCTCAATGGGAGTATTTTTTTCCATTCCAATTCATAAATTCCTTGAACCAAAACTAAAGGCAGAAGAATAAATGGTAATATTAGCATATAAGCACTACTTACATTTTCAAATTCATTTTCTTTGTAAAGTTTACTGAGAAAATGAACACAGATCCTATAGCAAGTAAACAGTATTGTAAGAAAAGGTCTTAGTTTAAACCACATTAATTTATATGGGAATATGTGGGAATTTAAACCACATATTAACAGCTGACTCTTCCAGGAACTACATATGGCAAGCACTTTATAAACATTTAACCTTTACAACTGTGCAAGACAGTTACAATCCCCAGCAGAACTTGCTCAAGTTTACACAGGAAGAAAGCTGTAAAGTTCAAATTTAAACCTAAGAGGCTTGATCCGGAAGCCTTGATGGTGGTGTCTGTATGTAAGCATGCAATGTTTTAAAAATGAGGAGGCAAGAGGATCGCTTGAGCCTGAGTTTGAGGTTGCTGTGAGCTATAAGGATAGGTCACCCCACCGAGGGTGACAAAGTGAGACCTTGTCTCAAAAAAAGAAGAAAAAAAACGTGTTTCAAAAAAAGAAAAGAAAAAATGTACGGAAGATATGATGTTGTAAGGTCATGGCTGAGGGCTTTCCCTACAAAACATGGAAATGTTTCCATTTCCTTCAGATTGTTACATCTTTTTCTAAGACTTGCACAGATCAAATTTGTGTTTCCTTTATCTAATAAGACTTTTTGACAAGCTTTTCACAAACATCAGAATGTACTTGGAAAGCAAAAGGTCATTATTTTGAAGTTCATATGCTCCCTATTCATATTTTAAGGGATTTCAAAAACTAAAAATGAACCTCTAAATGTTCCATGAGAAAAACATTTAAAGTTTTTAGTGTAAGTAATAGGGTAAATGAATAGGTATTTATACATACTGAATTGAGAAACAATAACAAAAATATAAGCTGTGGCTCGGCGCCCCCAGCACAGAGGTTATGGTACCGGCCACATGCACCGAGGCGGCTGGGTTCAAACACCTGCCCAGGCCAGCTAAAAAAAGTAATGACAACTGCAACTAAAAATAGCTGGGTGTTGTGACGGGTGCCTGTAGTCCCAGCTACTTGGGAGGCTGAGGCATGAGAATCACTTAAGACCAACAGTTAGAGGTTGCTGTGAGCTGTGACACCACAGCACTCTACCAAGGGTGACACTGTGAAACACTCTCAAAAAAAAAAAAAAAATATATATATATATACACATATATATACACACACATATATATGTAAGTTATATAAGCAATTTCAAATGCTACTTAAATTCAAAGAATTTAGAATTAAAGTTACAACTAAAAAAGTTACCTGTTTAACAGAAACCAATGTGAATCTAAAATTTTGTTACATTCAGATTTGATCAAGTACTGAAACTTCTCAGTAGCATTTTTTTAACTAATCAAAATGCAATTCAATTAAGTTAGTTATTCAATTTAATAAACCCCTGACTTCCATGCAAAAATTTAACTAAGTAAATTCACATATCTTCTTCAAGATCAATGGTAAACTTCAATTTAATAATGTAGCACACAGCTTTTAAGAAAAAGCAAGAGGTCCCAATCCGTGGTTCATGCCTGTAATCGCTATACTCTAGGAGGCTGAGGTGAGAGGTTTGCTTGAGGTCAGGAGTTTGAGACCAGCCTGAGCAAGAGTGAGACCCCGTCTCTACTAAAAATAGGAAAATTAGCCAGGAACAATGATGTGTGCCTGCAGTCCTAGCTACTCAGTAGGCTGAAGGCAGGGTGATCGCTTGGGCCCCCAGAAGTTTGAGGTTGCTGTGAGCTACAAAGTCACTGCACTCTAGGCAAAGCAACAGAAACTCTGTCCAAAAAAAAAGAGAGAGAGAGAAAAAGAAAAGAAAAAACAAGAGAGTGGTACTCTGTGAATTATTGATCATTCCCCTTGGAAATAGTTCCTCATACTGCAAGAATTGAATTTAAAAATATTTTACAATTATACAATTTTTACTCTAAACAGTTCAGAATACTTACATTGTCTCAGTAATCTTAGTATCTTTGAAAATGATGAAGTTATCATTATTTCTACTTTTTATTGCTTAATTATCTGAATAACCTCTAGGATTCCTTTATAAAGGAGCAGATATGAAAGTCTGCTTCCACCAGAATTTAAATAAAAGCCACTATGGGCGGCGCCTGTGGCTCAAAGGAGTGGGGCGCCGGCCTCATATGCCGGAGGTGAGGGGTTCAAACCCAACCCCGGCCAAAAAAAAAAACCCCAAAACAAAAAAGAATAAATACAAGCCATTTCTTACATGCTTACTTTGTAAGAGCACTCTAGCAACACCTTCTGACTGGGCAGGTAACCAAAGCCACTCACTCTCCTTTATACAACTCAGACTGCTCCCTTAATGATTATTCAGAGTAAGAAACCTGCCAAGTCTCCAGCAGGTACTCCAAGATCAGCCAGGTAGAGAACGGAATTCAAGAACCCCTGAAAGTAGCCTGCTCTAGACAAAGCATCCCCCACCTTAATATCTCATGTATTTTGTCCTGAAAATTTTGCTGGCAAAAATAACTGACACCTCAGTGATGAGAATGAACAAGTGTCAACAGAGTGAGAAGGGCCGGTCCTGGGCCACTTACCTCTTTGCTGTCTTTTACAATTGGCTGCATCACGTTGAGGTCCTGATGACTGCCACTCATAGCACTGCTTGTGCTTTTATTTCTCGTGTGCCCCTTCTTAAAAGGTGTCTTTCCTCCTGGTAGAGGCTCTTGCATAGGTGACGTTGGAGAGCTGGACAACACGAGTGTCTTCAATGCAGCCACCTCAGCTTGAAGGACGTCAATCTAGAAAAGACATCAACATAGTCCTGTACAGACTTTGTTTCATGACAGATGCAGCTAAGTGTCAGCCATTCTCTCAAAACATTTACAAAGATAGAGAAAATTTTAACTTGTATTTCTAAAAATCAAGTTTTTTGATGTTTCCATATAGTTTGGATTCAGCTACTGCTCACAATGTCAAATAAAATTTTTTTAAATTATCAAAATACCTAACATTTAACTTATGTAAATATTTTAAATCTTCAAAATATAATAGCTTATGATTACTTACAGTAGCTCACTTCTAGAACAGTAAAATCCAATAGCATTTAGATGGCTTTTCTCAGTGAATTAAGAAAATAGTTTTAAAATGTACTTATACAATCCTTTTCATAATATGTGATTTACAGGCTTTCAATTATTTGGTTCTAATATAAATGGATATTAATTATATCTATGTAGTAGATACAATTCTTTCTTCTTTCAACAGTTTCCAAATCTAAGGTAAGTACTACTTTTACATCAGAACAAAATCCAATGGACATGAAGGTATTTTTAAAATAATTACTAAATGTAGAATATAAATGTTTCAACACAATAACCAAGAAAAAGCCAGGAAGGCTGTTAACCAGTGTGATGAAAATATTTCAAATTGTATATAAAACCAGCGTATGATACCCCCATGATTGCATTAACATACACAGCTATAATTTAATAATAAATAAATAATTACAAACTTATTTGAATTTTATACTATTGAAAGCAGCAAAAACCTACTTTTCCTTGGGCTTCTTTCAGCTGTTTTTCTGCCGTCGCCTGCTTGACGTTCGCTTCTCTCACCATTTTATGAGCTTCCTGGAAAAGGTAACAACTCCAATTATGGAAACCAAGGATTCAGCACTTGTTTCCTAAAATCTTTTGCCAAGTGTCTATGACTAAATCAAAGTGTGCTGCCCTACGTCAGCCTGAGAAAAGGTACTGAATGTCAACTACACAAACAGCAGTGGACAAGAGAGGGCCCCAGTCCTTAGGAACAGGCACCATCGTTCAGTCCTCTCACCACTGAGGCAGGCACGCTGGGCTCCATCGTTCAGATCAATGTTTGTGCAAGGACTGTAAATGTGAAGAAGAAAAACAGACAACAACCCATGTGTCAAAGCCAACTGCCTCTGTCGTTAGGTTTTTGTAATTTGGTCACTATATTCACATTATTAATATTAGTCACAGCAAAGACACAGAGGAAGGACAAGTCAAAATATTAACACATCAGTAAAGCCGCAATTTATAGGAATGACAGCTAAAAAGCCTTGAAGCATCCAATACAAACATCCATAAAATATCTAGTGATGGTTTGGGGCATAGCAACCTCAAAAGGAAATCAGAGTTCACCCTTTTATAGGGTCATTTTTTAGTACCACAAATACAAAACTCTAAGGATTTAACACATTTTATTCATATAGCATTTATTCATCAAACATTTATTCATGACATCTCTGTGCTTGGTGCTGATTATATACTGAGAAAAAGATAAGGTCCCTGGCTCTCAGGAAGCTTACGTTCTGATTATATTCTAATAATCAAATAAAGTGTTAGGGTCAGAACTGTGAGTTTTATCCTAAGTACAATATAAAGCCTTACCTTTTTTAAGGAAGAAAATGATACCTTACTCATATTTTTAAAAACTTATGCTACTGTATAGAATAATTCCTATAAGAGATTAAGACTGAATTGGAGAGTGCTTAAATTAATCCCCTGAGATGTAAGAACTTACATTTTGGAATTTCAATGTACAGTTTATTGTAAAGAAGAAAGGAAAGAAATGAGCTTCAGAGATAATCTGACAATGGCACTCTCACAAGGTCTGTGAACCGCCCAGAGGCAGAGTGGAAGAGTGGACATTCTCCAGATCAGAGTCGGGCAGCTGGTTTCCTGTTGGTTCATTGCTCTATGGCATGATAATGAATTACAGTCTATGTGTGCCCATGAATGTGAATTTACAGATCACAATAGTTTAAATCAGAGTCTTTACTATAGTGATGTATGAAATTAACCATTAAAATATTCCATGCGCACAAGAAAAGCATGAATCCTATGTACTCAATTGTGATATGAGGACAATTAATGACAATTAAGGACATGATGGGGGTGGGGGAAGGGGAGAGCAGAGAGAGGGAAGTAGAGAGGGGGTGGGGCCTTGGTGTATGTCACACCATTTGGGGAAAAAGAATAAAAAATATTCCATGCGCCATTATGCTGGTCATCTTGGCAAAGTCCTTAAGAGCTACCAAACTTAACAGTGAGTCAAACAAGTTCCTTTAAAAATAACAAATGCTTCAAACTTGCTTAATTTTTTTGGAATGATAAGTGGCTATCAACTGAAGACTATTTGGCAGATATACAATAAACATTCTAATCTTACCTTTCCAGGTAAGTAGCATTTTAACCATAAATGCAAAAGTAACTCACTATGGAGAGAATATTTATTTAAATGTTTAGAAAACGGGCTCTGCTTTCATTAGTAGTGGACTATGCAATTTGGACCAAACTTCCAATGGAGAACTATTAGAAAAGCTGGACGAGCATTTTTTTTTTAACGTGTGAGAAGGAATCAGAGAGCTAACAAAATGGTGGAGAATTAGGGGTGAAGATCCAGGAGAAGTAAACCCAGAACAGCAAGGTGGGGTTTTAGGTGACTCTTCCACTAGAGATATAAGGGGTACAGTGAAAGGTATAACATCATGTAACGGGGGTCCCAAAAGGAAAGGGGAGAGCTAGCTGGGGATGAAGCAACATTTAAAAAGTGGACAAACTGGGGCGGTGCCTGTGGCTCAAAGGAGTAGGGCGCCAGCCCCATATGGTGGAGGTGGTGGGTTCAAGCCCAGCCCCAGAAAAAAAAAAAAAAAAAAAAAAAGTTGACAAATGGGATTTTACAAACTGACAAAGACATCAAAAGGTAGATTCAAAAAAGTCCGAATATTTTCCCATCACTCCGTTCTTCTGAAGCTGAATAAGATTTGTAAGTATCATCTGTACTAGGCATCAGCCACCGTCTGCTGTAAAGGACCAAGTACTGTATATTTTTGCACTTGAGGCCACATATAGTCCCTGTTGTAGCTACTGTACTTTGCTGCTGTGGTGTGAGAACAGCTACATAAACAGATGTGACTGTTACAGTAAAAATTTATAAACACTGAAATAAGCATTTTATATATTTTGTGTTCTTTTAACATAGCCATCACCTCATAGTTACTTTTTTTTTTTTTTTTTTTTTGTAGTGGTAGTGACAATACTTAAGATCTATCTTCTAGCAAATTTCAAGCATACAACACTGTCAACAAGCTATACATTAGCTCTTCAGAACTTACTTCTCCTGCGTAACTGAAACTTTGTACCACTGACCAACAACTCCCACTTTCCCACCTCTGAACCCCTGGGAACCGCCAATCTACTCTGCGCGGCTGTGAATTCAACTATTTTAGATTTAATACGTAAGGAAGATCATGCATTTGTCTTTCTGTATCCAGCTTACTTCTTCTAACATAATGTCCCCCTGGTCCATCCATGTTGTCACCAATGGCAGGATTTCCTTCCTAAGGCTGAATAATATGCCCACATGTGCACACACACGCACACACTTTCTGTATCCATTCATCAATGGACATCTAAGTTGTTTCCATGTCTTGGCTATTGTGAATAAAGGGGAAATGAACATGGACGTACAGCTACCTCATCAAGATACTGATTTGTTTCCTTTAGATATATACCTGCTAGATCATGGTAGCTCTATTTTTAATTTTTTCAAAGAACCTCCATACTGTTTTCCACAACAGTTGTGCCAACTTACATTCCCTCCAGCAGCATACAAGGGTTCTTTTTCTCCACATCCTTGCCAACACATGCTATCTTTTGTAGTTTGATGTCAGCCATTCTAACAGGTGAAAGGTGTTACTTCCTGGGGGAGTCATACGCATTTACCTGATAGTTAGGGATGGTGAGCATATACCTGTGGGCCATTTGTATGTCTTCTTAGGAGTAATGTCTGTTCAGCCTCTCCCCACCCCCCTTTTTAATAGGATTTGCTATTGAATTCCTTACATGTTTTGGATACTAACCCTTTATCAGATATATAGTTTGCAAATATTTTCTCCCATTCAATAGGCTGCCTTTTCGTTTTGTTGACTTCTGTGCAGTAGCTTTTAAATTTGATTAAGTCCCACTTGCCCATTTTTGCTTTTGTTGCCTATGCTTTGGTGTCATCTAAAAAACTCAATATTCATCTGAGCTTTTTATCCCTGTTACCCATTAATTAAAAAAGAAAAACAAAATTCCCAGACCCAGGTCAAAAAGTTTTTTCCTTGTTTCTTCTAGAAATTTTATAGTTTCAGGTCTTAATTTAAGTCTTTAATCCAATTTGATTTGATTTTTGTTTATAATGGGAAGTAAAGTCCAATTTCATTCATCTGCATATGAATGTACTATTTTCCCAGCATCTTTGTTAAGAAGATTATCCTCTCTCCGCTGGATATTTTTAGCATGTTAAACATCAATTGTAAAGGCATGGACTTATCTCTGGGCTCTCTATTCTGTTCTATGGGTCTGTATGTCTGTTTTTATCCCAGTGCCACACTGTTTTGATTATTGTAGCTTTGTGATACACTTTGAAATCACAAAATGTGATGCATCCAGCTTTATTTTTCTTGCTCAAGATTGATTCGGCCTTTCTTTTGTGGTTCCATATGAATTTTAGAATTGTTTTTTCCTGTATCTGTAAAAGAATTCCATTGGGATTTTTATAGAGATTGCACTGTATTTGGAGATCACTTTGGGTAGTATGGACATTTTACCAATATTAATTCTTTTTTTTTTCTACCCAGTTCACAAATATTCTTTCACTCAATGAACACAATGTCTTCCCATCTGTGTCTTCTTCAATTCCCTTCACCAACGTATTATAATGTTCAGCGTGCAAGTCTTTCATCTCTTTGGTTAAGTTTATTCCTAAGTATTTTATTCTCCTAATGTTTTTGTAAATGGGACTGTTGTCTTAATTTTCTTTTCAGATAGCTCATTGTTTGTGTATAGAAATGTCCCTGGATTCTGTATCCTGCAAATTTACTATTAATAAATTCATTTATTAGTTTTAACTTCTGCTGTTGTTGAATCTTTAGAATTTTCCACATTTGCAAACACAACACCAACAAATAGAGATCACTTTACTTCTTCCTCTCCAATCTGGTAGCTTTTTCTTTTCTTATCTAATTGCTCTCTCTGGAAATTGAAGTACTGTGTTGGATACAACAGAATACTTCCATGGCACCAGACCTTAGAGGGAAGGCTTTCAGTTTTCCATGAATTCGATGTTAGCTATGAGTTTTTCCACATATAGTCTTATTTGTCTTGAGGTAAGTTCTTTCTATGTCACCTATACCTTTCTTGAGAGTTTGTATCATAAATGGACATGAAATTTTGTAAAATGTTTTTCTGCATCTATTAAGATGATCGTTTTATATAATATTCTATTAATATGGTATATCATAGTGATTGGCCTATGTTGAACCATTCTTGCAACCCAGGAATAAATCCCATTTGATCGAGCTGTGTCATCCTTTTAATGTATTACTAAACTTGGTTTACTAGTATTTTATTGATGATTTTTGCACCTATGTTCATCAGGGATAGTCACCCTGTAGTTTTTTCTTGTTATGTCTTTGCTGGCTTTGGTACCAGGGTGATACTGCCTCATAAAATGAGTTCAGAAGTGTTCTCTCTTCTACCTTTGAAAGATTTTGAGGGGAATTGATAGTAAATCTTCTCTGAATGTTTGGTAGAATTCACCTGTGAAGCCACGTAGTTTTGTTGGTAGGTTTTTGATCACTGACTCAATCTTGTGTTTGTCATTGGTCTATTCAGGCTATTTCTTCTTGGTTCACTGTTACCTTGTATGTTTTCAGGAATTTATCCGTTTCTTCTAGATTATCCAATTAATTGGATATAGTTGTTTCTAAAAGTCCCTTATCTTTTTTATTGAACCACCCATTGTAATGTCTCTTTTTCCTTTCTCATTTGTGGGTTCCCCCCTCCCCCTTAGTTAATCTAGCTTGTTCAAGTGTACTGTTATTTAGTTTCCACATATGTGTGGATTTTCCTCTTTTCTTGCTGTTACTGATTTCTACTTTGATTCCACTGTGGGTGGAAAAGTTTCTTCAAGCAATTTTGATCTTAAATTCAAGACCTTCTTTTGGACCTAACATGAACTGTTTTCATGTGAACTTCAGAAGAACATGCATTCTTTTGTTTTGTGTGGAAAGTTGTACATGTACTCTGCTAGGGCCACTTGAGCTATAGTATTATTCAGTTCTGCTGTTTTCCTATTGATTTTCTGTCTGAATGATCTATCCATTAGGGACAGTGAGCTACTGGAATCCCCTTCTATTACTGCATTGCACTTTCTCCAATCAGATTTGTCAGTGTTTGCTTTATATATTCAGGTGCTCTGATGTTGGGTGCACATATACAGCCATGTACCGTACATTATGCCAGTCAACAATGGACTGAATATACAGTGTGATCTCATGAAATTATAAGATAGTATTTTTACTGTACTTTTTCTATACTTACATGTTTAAATACACAAATATTTACCACTGTGTTATAACTGCCTTTAGCTTTCAGTGCACTAACTTGCTGTACAGGCGTGTAGCCTAGGAGCAATAGGTTGTACTATACAGCCTGGCGTGTAATAGGCTCTACCTCTGGGTCTATGTAAATAAGTACACGCTACGTTGTTCACATAAGGATGAAACCGCATGGTGACAAAACTGCCTAACAATGTATTTCTCAGAACACATCCCCATCAGCAAGTAATGCAAAACTGTATCTATCATTGTTTTGTCTTCCTGTTCAATCTCCCCCTTTGACATTATGTAATGACAATCTTTGTCTCTTGTGAGAGTTTTGACTTAACATCTCTCATTTGCTTGCCCGGCTTTCTTTGTTAACAATTTCATGGAAATGTTTCTCCACTCCTTCATTTTCAGCCTATAAGTAAACGTATCTAAAGTGAGTCTCTGTAGACAACATACAGTTGATTGTTCTTCAATCCATTCAGCCACTCTACACCTTTTGATAGAGAATTTTAGTTCCTTTACATCTAAAGTAATTACTGAACGGTAAGGACTTACTCTTGCCATTCTGGCGTCTTTTTTATAGTTTTCTTATTCTTCTCTTGCTGCCTTTTATTGTCACTATGATGATTTTTGTAGCAGTGTACTTTAATTCCTTTCTTTGTATCTTTTGTGTATCTACTGTACCTGTGTTTTTGTGGTCATCAAGGGGTTCACGTTGAACATTTTGAGTTACAGCAGTCCGTATGAGCTGATAACAACTTCAGGCACATGCGGATACTCTAAACTCTGCTTCCCCCATGCACAACTTTATGTAAGATTTTATTTCTATAGTTCTCTATTGTGTTTCCATTAACAAACTCCTGTGGTTATAATTATTCTTACTGTATTTGTCCTATAATTTATACAGTAATGTTAAAAATTTCATGTAATTGTCATGTCACAGAGCATTCTTCTTTTATTTTCTCCAACCATTTTAGAATGTAAAAACCATTGTTAGCTCACAAACTAGACTAAAGTAAACATAAGCTAGTTTCACCCTGCAGGCTGTAGTCTGCAGACCTCTGCTCTATACATTTACAGGTATATACTTACAAACTTTGAAACAGAAACTTTTCCTGCCTGGTTAATTGTGATCCAAATGAAGGTGGGGATTTTTTTTTTCCTCTCTTTTTTAAAAATAATATTTGCATGCAACATCTTTTGATTAATCTGCAAAAACAATTTGTTAGTATTTGGGAAGATGGAATTTTGCTAGATGATTTTCTGGAAAAACCTTCACATAACTGACCCTGCAACTGGAAACTGAGTATAATGATATAATATAGGGATATATGTACTTCTTACACACAGATCAATGTATCTGTGAGTTAACGGCAGCGTTACATCTAACTTTAGAAACAGAGTCTCACTTTGTTACTCTCAGTAGAGTGCTGTAGTGTCACAGCTCACAGCAACCTCTAGTTCTTGGGCTTAGGTGATTCTCTTGTCTCAGTCTCCTGAGTAGCTGGGACCACAGGCACCCGCCACAACGTTCAGCTATTTTTCGTTGCAGTTTGGCCTGGGCCAGGTTTGAACCCACCACCCCCAGTGTATGGGGCTGGCACCCTTCCCACTGAGCCACAGGCACCGCCCCATCTAACTTTAAATGCAGAACTTAGACCAGACATATACCTGGACCACAAATTGATAAAACTAGATTTTCAGAAACAAAGTAACATCCATTCAAATGCCTCTCATTAAGTATATGTAAAATATATATGTGTGTATAACTTATTTATTAATGAGAATAAAATAATTTTGCATTATAAAAATTATTCAGCATTTTTATCTCACCTTTTAAAACTTTCGTGTTTTGTAATATATGCAACACATTAGCATGCACATTAGGAAATACATATAATTTATAATTATGTATACATGCACAAAAAACAGTACCTATCTTATAGAAAACACTCAATAAATATTAGGTATTTTCATCATAATGGAGGTGCCTGTTAATTTTCTTTTTACTAAACAAGTACAGGATCTAAAAGTTTGGCATCCATCGATTAAGGTACCAAATGACGGTGGCTTGGAAGATGATTTGCTTCGTGTTCTAGAGGCAGCTTCACAAGATCATACTGATAATTTGAGTGGGATGAAGGAATGAGATGCCTCCATGCTGACTCCTTTTCTAAAAGTGCTTGCGACGAACAGAAAAGGCATTTATTATTTTCATAGTACACAAAGCAAGACTTAGGACCATGAACGTGAATACCAGCATTGTTCATGGGCCTTTCTCTACCTTGCTCTTCTTCCCAGGATGAAATGGTGACTGTCTGCCCTAACTGCCTCATCGTACAGTTGAGGCACACCACAGACATTTACAAAACTGGCTGAGAAAACTTAAAAATCATCTTAAGATTCTCTTTTTTTCCTCCACCTTACTTTTTTTCCTCAACTTACTTTGTTTTATATTATCTCAAAATTGAAAGATAAAAATATGTAACTTTAGAGTTTTTGTAAGTATTCGATGCTTTTAAAACTCAACTTTGTTGCGTACAAAATATAATTACATTCAAGATTATTCATCATGCATAATAATAAACTACTAATTTGAATTTACAATGTGTTTACCAAGTGTGCAAACTGAGTTTATTCAGAAAAATCTTTAATTCTCAAAAATTATGCATCCATATACACACAAAAAAGGTAAGAAAAATATCTTTCCGTACAGCAATGGTTAACAGATCATAAAGGCATAACTAAGACCACAGAAAAACTTGTATCACTTTTCCCACAATTCATAAATGATTTGTTTGAATACAACTTTCTTTATTACTGATTATCTTTAATCAAGATACTTTCTTTCACTGAAAGCATTCACTGTGTCAAGGCTATTAGCTACTATTGGGTTAGGGATAGGTCAGAGACCAAAAAACTGTATTTTTTAATTCATTTTTCCACTAATTTCACAAACTACATTTCTGGTTCTTCTTGCCTTGCTACAGAAAGGGAAGTGTTCCTTTCTGTTTATTCTCCTTCATCTAACAGACATACAGACATATGCAGATAGCTGAAACTAAGCAGGGCTAAAATTAAATGGAAGCAGATAGAAAATCAAAATTAACATAAACAGCTTAATATATGTTTTTCTAACCTAATATCCATATCATTACAACATTTTCTTCTAGCTAGACAATACTGGAAAAAAATCTCACGTTTCTGTATATATTCTTTTACATATGAAAATGTAACAAGTCACACAGCTCTTATTCTAGATCTTTAACTTCCCACTCTTTCCATCCTTAAATTTATTTTCCTCTCATAGGAAACTTTTTTTTAAAGTTTTAAAAAGTTCATGAAGAAAATGATCCAAGAAAAGAAAGCAAAGGGCTATGGTGCAGAGACATCATGGAAAGCCCCAGATGTTTAAAGATGTTCTTTGCAATGTTACTTGTGATTATAAAAACAGTGGAACATGCAGGTGATGTGACTACCATTAGTGACTCCGTAGCAACACGGGAAGTGTCATTTGAAAAAAAATACAAAACTGTTAGAATTGCAATTATGTAAAAAATATGCAACCTCTAAAACTAGAATAAATGTTGTATAAATAAAAATAAAAAAGGAGTTGAAATACTTTCCTTTAAAACTTATAATAAAAATTTTAAGAATGAATCTTTGGGAAAAAATACATATTGCCAAGTGATAATGGCATTAGCTTTTCTAAAGACTCAAACTCTTAATCCAAAGAAGATACTTAAAACAATGATTCTTAACAATGAAAGGGCTATTTTTCCCCTGCCCCTGAAATATTTGTAAATTGTCAAAATGATTAGTGGGTATTACTAGCACTTTGGGGCAAAGCCTTGCAGGATGGCTACTTTTATGTGCCAACCTGACGAAATCACAGGGTGCCTAAACATTTGGTCAAACATCATATTGGGTGTTTCTAGATGAGATTAACATTTAAATCAGTACACGGAGTAAAGCAGACTGCCCTCCCTAACGTGTACTTCAAGACCCAAAAAGGCTGACCCTCCCCCAAGTAACAGAATTCTTTCTGCCTTAGACTCAAACTGAGACATCAGCTCTCTTAGTTCCCAGGCCTTAGAGTCAGACTGGAGCTGCACCACAGGCCCTCCACCTGCTGACCCCCTGCAGCTCCTGGGGTCCTGCCTGCTGACACCCCTGTAGCTCCTGGGATCCCACCTGCTGACCCCCTGCAGCTCCTGGTATCTGCCCACTGACCCCCACCCTCCCCCCGTAGCTCCTGGGATCCACCCACTGACCCCCATGTAGCTCCTGGGATCTGCCCACTGACCCCATGCAGCTCCTGGGATCTGCCCACTGACCCCCACCCTCCCCCCAGTAGCTCCTGGGATCCACCCACTGACCCCCATGTAGCTCCTGGGATCT